>LBNU01026791.1:46632-76164 GCA_014162995.1 Artemisia annua | reverse complement strand
TCTGGAATCCCTAGCCGGCCATAGTCATAGGCTTAGTCACCATCCACTCAACGTTATAACACATGCAAATTACCCTAAGTTAACCACAAAACATTCTATTAATACCAATTACACCCTCTTTATCCAAATCTATAAGCTTATATAATTTACCCTCCCCATAATCTACTTTTACCAAACTCATTCTTCTTTCTCTTCTTAGTATACCATACACACAGCCACCACATTAAATTTCAACAACAACGACACAACAATAAATCATTCCAGTAATTTGAAGATCTACCGATATATTTGGGTGTTAAATCAAAGATTTGGGTTATACAAAAGAGATTTGGGTTACAACTGGAAGTGTTTGGGTCTTCCTTGCTCCTAGCCACGTAACTATACAACCATTGTAAAGGATTCATTCAAAATTTTATTTAAATCTCTGTTCTATTACATGTTTTTATGATGATCTAAGTTGTTACCGAAGATGCTTGAAATAACAATACTATTTGTTAAGTTGATAAGTTTATACATTATATTTTGGCATGCATGAAAACTTTTGCTTCCATTAAAGGCTAATAGTTCACTGTTAGTATTTCCTTGCTAGTGTGGTAAAATATTGTTGCTAGTGGTGCATTAATTTGTTGGAACAAATGTGATTTACACTAATTACGCGAGTTTAAGACGATTATAACACTTATATGTGTTATATATATCCAAAATCGCTTCTAAAAAAAATATAAAATTATTGGGTTTTGAAAAATATAAAATGTTGGGATTTTAAGTTAACTCCTACTCTACTTGCTGGCAAGACTACTCTACTGTGGAACTCTACTGCTGTATTACTCAGTGGCTAAGTGATAAGACTGTTATAATTGCGTTTTGTATATAGTAAAGATGTCTTGTAAATATTCTATTGCATTAGAATTAAATCTTCGTCGCGTTGCTAGATAGGTCTAGATACTGCAGTGGGCTAAGGGTTTTTTACAACCCTTGAAGTGATAAATATGCTAGATGACGCATTCTCACCATCCTAGACCACCTTTAGAACGTCTTTTGCACACCGTAAGAACCCTAAAGGTTAACAACTTCCTACGCACAAGACAAGTATTAATCAATAAACTAGTTTACAAGAACTTTACTATAATTACAAAACGCATATACAGGTCTTATCAACCTTACAGCAAGACGTTACGAGTAGCCAGTCCAGCAGAGAGTAGGTCTGCGCAGCAGTGAGTAGAGTTAACTTAACCCAACATTTTTAATTTTTCAAAACCCATAATTTTTATATTTTTATTTAGGCGATTTCTATATATACTACACATATAAGTGTATATATCGCTTAAACTTCGCGTAATTTAGTGTAAACTCACATTTTGTGCCAACAAATTATACCCACTAGCACATATTTTACCACACTAGCAAGAATATAAACATGAACTATTCATTTAATGAACAAGTTTTCATGCATGCAAGATATATATGTATACGATTATCAACCTTAACAAAATACTATGTTTCTAGCACTTGGTAACAACTAGATCATCATAAAACAGTGAATAAACAAGATTAGAAAGTTTGAATGAATCTCTCACAATGGTTTGTATTTAACGGGCAAGGAAGGAAAGAAACCACAAACAACACTTCGGAGTTTAACCCAATTCTCCGTTTTGTGATAACCCAACTCCTTCGATTAACACCAAAGTATAATCTTGATCTTCAAAAATTACTAAGAATATGTGTGCTTGTGTGGTAGTGTGGCCGTTATGGAACAAGCAAGAGAAAGAAGAATGAGTTTGGTAAAAGTAGATGGGGAGGGTAAATGTATATAAGACATATGATTTGGATAAAAGGGTGTATTGGATAATAGAATGTTTTTGTGTTAAGGTATTTGCATGTGTTATACAGTTGGGGACTGGTGACAAGTCCATGATATGGCCCTAGGGGATCAAGGCGGGACAATTTATAAACCTTGTCAGTTTGTGTATCGTGCTGTGTTTAAGCTTAAAGAAACCGCTACGCTCCGGTTTGGTTTTTGACACGATACGTAAAATAAAGTTTTAGCTCGACGGTTTTGTCAGAAAAGTAAGCTAAATGGTTACTGACTCCAAAATATATTTACTTGACCTTATCCTTTCACCATTACTGGTGTCGGTCTCGCGTGCGCGTCTGTTCTTTCAGCAAACTACCGAGAAACCTCTCAGTAAATTACAAAACTTGTCAGTATATCCGAAATGGATAATTTGTGTTTAACGACCAAAATAAACGTATTCTTCCGTGTACCTGTGAAGCTACAGGGTACACAAGGGTTCCTGCATTATGCAGATGCTGCAGAACATCAGCAGAACATGTCTAAAATGCATATAACGGTCAACCACTGACATATCATAAATAGCAAGTGTATCTATATACATTTTTCTATGGAACGCACAATAATTTGTCACAGTTTGAGGAAGTTGAATAGCCCTATCCAATATCGCCAATTGGAGTAATCACCCTACTCTCAGTAGGCCTTGTTTGTAGTAACCAATCTCATCTTTCCTTTAACTTTATTCATTTAATTTTATTTGTTTGCTAGTTACATATTTACTGTTTGATTATTGGATGTTTGGTGCTTTTTAGTAGTCACGTAGTGATGTTTGAGCTTATTGCCGGGGCGGGGGAAATGTTATAACTTTGTCCCGGTTTGGTGTATCGTGTGTCGGTTTAAGCTTAAATGAAACCGTTACGTCCCGGTTTGACGTTTTTGGACACGAATACGTAAAATAAAGTTTTTAGCCACGGTTTTGTCAGAAAAGTAATAAAATGAGTTTACTGACTCAAAAATATATTTACTTGACCTTTTTCACCATTACTGTGGTGTCGGTTCGCGTGCGGCGTTGTTTTTCAGCAAATACCGAGAAACTCTCAGTAAATTACAAAACTTGTCAGTAATTATCCGAAATGGATAAATTTGTGTTTACTGACAAAAATAAACTTTTTCAGTAGTCACTGTAAGCTACAGTGTACAAAACGGTTCCTGAAATTATGCAGAAATGTGCAGAAACATGCAGAAATGTGCTAAAATGCATATAACGTTCAAAGTGAATATAATAAATAGCAATTTATTATATAATTTAGTTTATGAAAAATACCATTTGTCACAGTTTAGAAGGAGTTGAAATAGCCTATCCAATGATAGGCCACTTGGAGTATACCCCTACTCAGTAGGGCCTTGGTTTGTAGTAAGAATTTCATTTTCCTTTAAGTGCTTTATTCATTTAAAAGTTTAGATTTGTTGTAGTTAATATTTACTGTTTGATTAGTTGATGTTTGATGTTATTTAGTAGTTATAGTGATGTTTGAGCTTTATTGATCTATTGTGTTGTGATTTGTTGAAGTTGAGTCATATTGCATCAATAGTGGTAGAATTGTGATACTGTGGATCTGTGATTCTTAGTTAGTGTTAGGTTGCTGCATATTGTTGTTGATCTGGAGTTCATTGATAATAGGAGATTGATATTGATTGAAATGGTGGATGCTAATTGCATAGATCAGATAGTTGTAGACTTGTAGAGTAATTGGCAGTGTTAAGGGGTGTTTGGATCTCACTGTTTTGCTCTATTCTTGTTGTTTAATGCTGCTGTTTTTTGTTGCTATAGTTCACTTAGGATCATATTAGTATAATTAAAGTCTTATATCAGTAGGTTTATACTTGAAAAGTCAAATTAGCTTTTGAAATCTCATAGCAGTTAACTGTTAGGTATTTAGAGTAGTTTAACTAATTAATCAGTAGCATAAGTAGTAAGGATAGCTTGATTTAGTTTCAATTCAGCTTAATATATCATAACAAGTAATATTTGATTAGTTAAAGTTCATTTGCAATTAAAAAGTCAAAAATACTTAGAACAACAGATTTGGCATAAACTTGTAGGGCACTTGTAGGATTCTATATAGTTTAGAAATAGCTTTTGATTGATAATCTGAGTTAAGTGGTTGCTTGTGAACACAAATCAAAAAGAAAAACCCAAATTGGAATTCATTGCTAAACTGAATTTGAGCTTAAAGTTGCTCTTCTGCTGTGAACATTGCCCTGCTTCTCAGTTTTGTGCCCAAGTTCATGAGCACTTATCTTGCAATCTAATTAAGCAATAGGTGTTTTTCTTGGGGGCAAAACATTTACAAGCTAGGACACTATAGGAATCAGCCTTTGGTTTCTCAAATACTGCTTATCTTGACTGCTTATTTGAACCATCTTCCTTGTCCCATTTCTGTGTGCTTATTGTGATTGTTTGAGTACTTGTTTGCTTATCACTTATGCTTTTCTGTGATTTTCTCTATCATTAGTGCTTATTTTAGTAATTTCTAGGATCTGTGATAGTTTGGGGTTCATAGTTACACAATTGTGCTTATTTGGCTTATTATAGTGCTTATTTGTGACTGTTTGAGTTTGCATAGCTTGATTCTGTGTTGTCTTTGGTCAAATAGAGTGTTTCTGAGCTTTATTGAGTCTTAAGGTATTTCTGGAAAAGTTTGACCACTTTTGGTCAAAGTGCTTATTAATAAGCACTTATTCTAAACTGCTTTTTGCTCCAATAAGCACTTAACTGCTTAATTTTCCAAAATTTATTTTTCCAGTAGCTTTAGAATTTTATTTTAGATTTACCATAAAAATTTCAGAATTATTTGAATAGATTTGCTATTTCTTTTTAATTTTTCTTAATTTTTAAGTCATTGTTAATTCAAATTAAATCACAAAAAGACAAAAATAATTTTCATTTTTTTTTTTAAATTTGTTTTTAGTTCAGTAAGATTTTTAAAAATTATATTGGTAGATTAAATCTTTTATTTGCTAATTAGTTTAATTTTCTTTTATTAAACAAAAATACAAAAATAGTTTTTTAATTCTTAAATAAAAATAAAAAGCCAAAAATAATAATTTTCTTTTCTAAAAATTTTCTTTTATCATTTTTAGTTTTTAAAAAATTTAAATTGCATCCCTAGCATTAGATTTGCATTAATTTCACGTTTTTAGTTGTTACGTTACGTTTATTTCACGTTTATTAATTCGTAGTTACGTGTTTAGCTTACGTGTGCTTTGATTTCTTGATTTGCTTATCTAATTACTTGATTGTGTTTTATTTGTTTATCATTAGTGTAATTCTCATCGTTATCACTTTTACCATTTTTCACTACACGTTTTACGATCCGAAAATCGATATTCCATTTAGCCTTCACACGGACACGACCCGGGTAATTTCTTATTTAGAAATTATTTGGAAAAATACTATACTAAAACGAACACACCAATGTGTGATGCAAGTGTATGTGTACATAAACTGAAACATAGTGCCACTTTCAGAGATATAGGCATTTTATCAAGAAAAAAAATCTCAAAATGGTAAGCAAAACTTTATGGTTTATTGATCATAGGGTTTTTAGTTTTTAACTTAAAGTTAGGTTTTAGCAAAAAAAAATAAGGTTTATGGTTTGACATTCAATTGTTGAAGGAAGACTCATCAAGTGAAATTTAAGACTATTTATAAGTCATGAATTGGTGCTACATGTATAATATGTGACTATATATTTCATTTTATATTAGAAACCAAATTTTACCACTCACAAGTTTGAGTTCATCTGTTTAGTATGCTAATCTTTAGGTACAAGATAAATTAATTAGGTTTCTTATGTGATTATATATTTCATGATCATTATTAATTTCTTACTCCACCTTTAATATCAAAGGATGATATTGTTATCCTTGATGGGGCTAAGGAATTAGAGAGCTTACGCGTTATCAGAACAAACTCCTAAATTGGAGGCTTGATGCTGTAAGTGTACGGCTGTGAGTTGTGGGGATACGACTGTCAAGGAAAATGGAAGCTTCTTTGAGCAGGATCAGAGCGATAACCTCCTTGGGCATATAAGTCGTTGCATCTTTGTATGTTTTTGGGATTGCAGTGTGTTTACTTGCTTATTTAGATTCTAAATAACTTTGTAGTTTGTAAGCACAGTCAAATATTTTGTTCATTTTTTGTGAATAGTTGCAGCCTGGTACAGAGCTTATCACATACCTCTCATGGCAGGGGACTATGAACATATAAAGGATGGGCATTGGAAGGTTTATAACCCCATTTGTGATAGATTTTATTCAATTAAGGTAAAACCCTTCACCATATCATAGTTTTAAGGATAACACATGTATTTTGTGATATTAGGTCAATGGTTTTTTGAGTCTGCATTTAGAGTCATCATGTCATTATTTCCTTAAAATACGATCTTCATAACCTACGGAGTACTAATTATGCAATAATAAATAATAAAATGCTAATATGAGATGGTTATTTTACCAACATCATTATATTCTCAACTCTACTCACAACCAACCCTGACAGAAAACCTCCTCAAAAGCATGGACACCGGGTTGTAGCGATGTAGATAAAGCAACAACAGGCTTCATGGAAAAGCTGATGGTGTCACAGTATTATCAACGAGGTAAGTTTCATTAGTTAACTTTTTAATTTTTTTTAAATACCTTTGATTTATGACTGCGTAAATTAGGTGTGATGAAACATACATAAAAATACAAAATTTAATATACGAGTAAACTGGTACCGCAATATATTTCCAACTTTACGACACCTCCTCTTCTGTTGATGGAAATAAAAATTGATATTCCACTTGAGTAGGTCTGTTCTAAGTTTATGAATCGCAAAAGAAAAAGAAAAAATGGACATCAGAAAATTGTAGCCTGTAAAAGATACAACATCAGTTGCATTTTATGAAATTTTTTATGTGTTGCCACAGGTTTTAACGAAATATCAGAAAAGTTCACTGTATTTCAGGATGTCTACAATACATGTGGCCATTCGATAGGTCTGGGTGAGTGAACGCGTAATTGTTTTTTTTCCTTTTTGTTCTTTATTAGTGATTTGTTCATGGCAATATATAGTTAACGTTTAAAATTTTATTAGCCCTTACATGTTATTGTTGTAGGTGTCAGCTAAATGGCGAATATGACTGCTACAAGTTTGGAAAGTAACGTTAGGCACTGGCGTTCTATGTCCCAAGGTAAATTAAGTCATTAGTATTTGCTTAACTGAGTTGATGCATCAGTGATGTAAATTTTCTCAACTATGGGTCAAATGGGTCTGCTGCAGACTCTATAAAACTTAGGACCGCCAGTATCATGTTCAAACAGCTTAAATCTCGGCGTCTATAAGTACAGCAGGTGGTCGCAATATGAGAGAAACCTTAGCTCATGAACCTTCTCAAACTCAGGCTTCTCCATAGGTAGCTTTTACGCTCAGATGTCTCATTGTTATGAGTATTGTGTAAGCTGATTATGGTTATAATATTCTGATTATTTACGGGCAAGATAAATAGATTTGGATAATGACGTATGAAGGTTTCTATTATAAAAGTTAATTTTGGTTTCCTTTAGAGCATTTAGTTCTTCAACGATGTGCTTGATGGGTGTTGACTATATATTAGTGAATGTTACTGCCTTTTGCTACTCTTTCCATCACTCCCCAGTTGTACCTGATGTGGCTCATGCCACATATATATGCTCAACTAAATGCCTTTTAGTTTAATGTTTCCATCAGTCCCCAGCTGTAACTGATGCTTTATTGTTTTAACAGTTTGAGCATGGTATTATATGCATGTAACCACTATATTACCTCAAAGGCTCAAACCCCAATGCATGTACAATAAGTGAGACCGCATCAGATGTCGCATTTGATGTCCATTTGCAACGATATCTTATATATAGTGTAAGAAAGAACCTGCTGGATGCACATCACTCGACACTGCAAAGTGATACTTCTTCAAATGCGTTCCTAATCATGCAATCCAAGTACATACGTTAAATGCGTTCCTAATCATGAATGTTGTGATCAGAGACCATCGAAACTATTAATTTTGTGGCCGATTTTAGCTCTTCAGTTGCTTATAGGATTTAACTGTGGGGAAGTAGCCAATATATCACTTAATCAAGGTTTGATCTCTACTCCTTTTTGGATTTATTAATCATATAAGCATTAGCATGAGATCCAACTGATATTTTATTAGAACGAGACATGCAGAACCTGTGCTACGCACGGGCTAAAAATCTAATTGTTAATCATGTATTCTTTCTGTATATTGGCGAGTGTATACTTAATTATTGTTTAGTATGTTGTATGAAATGTTTTAACTTTCTTGTATAAAAATTTAAAAGTGTTTGATGTTGTTTTGGTTATGTGGTGTTGTATTTTATATATGGGCTTTTGGTTATTAAGTTGTGATGGTTTTGTTTCTTTTGGCCTATCACTTATTTGCATGATTAAAAAATGGCTTTATTTTTGCATGGTAATATGAAGCACGCGGGGTCTATCTAATTGGTCATAGTTTAATGTGCGTTAAATATTTTCTTTATTAAGTTTGTAAGTTAAAGTTTGTGTAAAAATGTATATATAATAATGCCACATAAACTGTATAAAAATCGTTACAAACCTTTTTAGCTTCATCTCATTTTATTGTACAACTAATTTCATTGAAAATTAACATTGAAGTCTAACTAATATTAATAAATTTTATCAATAAACTCAATTCTAAATAGCTAACTAAATGAATATTAATTAACACACTATTAATATTTCCTAAAACCTTTGGACTCCACTATTATGTCTTAAAATTAATTTTTTTTAATTTACAAATGGGTTTGAGCAAAAATTATGTATTTTTTCTTTTATATTCATTATTCATGTTGCATGCTTACATAAACTAATCATGCTAAAAAGTATCATTTAACCATTTAAATGTTGCTTTACATACATTTTCGTGCACATTTTCTTTAATCAATTCGCACATGTGAGCTACATCAATAGAAAACACACATAAATTACTTGTATATGAAAATGCATTAACATAATACATATATCTATATATATTGCATTAGGTTAAATCATCAATTATTCTTGCAACCTTTTCAACTTCATCTCAATCCATAACCGACTTTTAATTCTACACTAATTACTAAATATCATGTGATAAATTCCGGCAAGCCTTGCACTTCCATCTCGATGTTGTATATATTTCACATTAAATGCAGCGGTTTTGTTTTTCGATAAAAGTTTGAACTTTTGCTTATGTTTAAAACCCAACTTTTTTATTTGATATTATAATTTACAGACGGATTTAAGTCAAAATTATGTATTTTTTTCTTTCTATTCATTACTCAATGTGATATTTTTAATATGTCGTATTTTGCTATTATGGCAAACTCATTTAATGGGCGTAAATATTGGTTTCTCACTAATGATTATACATATAGAAAAAGAAAACACTTTGCGATGCGCGAACCTTCTTCTTTTCAATAATAATTCAATTGCACACGATAAATTCATTCTAATATTTCTCAAAGAGCATCGAAAGCAACTACTTACATAAACTAATCACGCTAAAAAGTATCATTTAACCATTTAAATGTTGCTTTACATACATGCTCGTGCACATTTTCTTGAATCAATTCGAACGTGTGAGCTACATCAATAGAAAACGCACATAAATTACTTGTATATGAAAATGCATTAACATAATACATATATCTATATATATGCTTATCTATAAAAATCACCTAAATATGTATGAAACAAAAAAAAAAGTTGGTATCCCAATCTTTGGTTACATTTATCTAAGCATGCATGATCTTGTGTGATTTTTATGGTACCTACGTATGATAACAAAATTTATAAAAAAAAAATAAAAAATAAAATAAAAAATAAAAAATACCAAGTTAATTACAAAGATCTAAAAGATGTGTGAATCATCTCCAAAATGTTGCAAAAGAAAATTTACAGACCGCTACTAACAATCAAAGATCTAAAAGATGTGTGAATCATCTTCAAATGTACATACTAAATGTGATTTTGGCCGGTTTATATAGGCATGAATTAGGTTAAATCATTAATTATTCTTGCAACCTTTCGCAACCCTTGCACTTCATCTAACCGAATTTTAATTCTATACTAAATGTCATGTGATCAATTCGGGCAACCCTTGCACTTCATCTCCTTTCATGATTATATAGTTCTTATGAGGCTGCATTGAATTTCGAGCATTAGCTATCGTGTACTCTATACAACTACTAAACGATTCCAACTTGTTTCTAACTCTAAAAGCTCTATCATTATAACTCCACATTAAATTTAGGGACTGAATCTTATAGTATTACGAGACATCATGGCCCGTGCGATGCACGGGCTTTGTTCACCGTAAAGATCATCGGTTTTGCAAGGGTACCGGTTATGCGTATTTAGTTATTACTACCTCCGTCCCAAAATTATAGTCCTCTTTTGACTTTTTCGGTCTTTCTTTCTCAACTTTGACTTTAAATATTTTTGTTTGTGTTATACAATAGTTGATGAAAATTATACCAATGAAAAATACATTTAAAACTCAATCTATTCATATATTTTGCATCAAGTATTATGTAATATAAACAAAAATATTTAAGGTCAAAGTTGAAAAATAAAGACCGAAAAAGTCAATAGGGGACTATAATTTTGGGACGGAGGGAGTATATGCTTAGTTTTAATCGGGTATATGCAACTGAATAATCGAAGTTTGTTTAAGTAAGTTTTTGTAAATAGAATTGTATCAAGAAAAAGGTATCAAATACATGTCTGACTTTCATCACCGTAATGCCAAACATATTATACTACATATTATTTCATATGCGACTAAAAAACACAACCACTTACAAAGAGAGTTGATTAAGGCGCTCGTAACATAAAAATGTTTGAAAAATAAATTTTTTGTTAAGCACACTAACAATATCATTAACCTCTGAATATCATCAGATATATGATGTTAGAAACTATGTAATGGACATCAAATCTACTTTATTAATCCTTTTATCATTGATGAAGATTCAATTTGAAACCAATGTTAAGAAGCTCAAAGGGCTATCAACCTTAAATTATAGTTTGGAATTTAATGTATGTAATAAGGTGATGTGTATAATAAGGTAATTGTACGCTTTCAAAGTTAAAGAGACTATTCATTTTGGAGTTTTTCTTTTTCTGCTTGGCACATTATGTATCAATAATCTGATGAACATGGCTTTGTAAGTGATCGAAGTTACTAAATTTTAAAATAGAGATCAAATAATGAGTTAACATGAAATAATAATATAAAGATATGCATAACTTTCATATTAGTTTATAGTGTCGGCGATTTTTCTTTTTTTAAGAAAGTTCAAAAATCTTTGTTTTTGAAATATAGCAGTATACTTATGTTAGACATTCAATAGACTTGATAACGATGTACTTTATTAAAAAAATAATTGTTGTTTTTAATAGACTTGATCGGTCGCAAACTTATTAACAATTATTAAATGATAGCAAGACATTAGGAGCATAAACATTAGGAACAACAATTAAAATAGATTGCATTAACAAATTGTTGCATCATAACTTTTTAGTTAACTTATTAATGATGGCTCATAATAAAACTTTAAATCTATGTTGCAAACTACTCCGTAATAGTTATAACAAAAACTTCATATCTTTAACAAAATATGTTTTGTTAAGAAAAAACATAATGTTATTTATCAACTTGCTTAGTTCATTTGGTCGGCTATAAGGTATAGTTTGAGACGAACGGTGTAATTTACCCTTTTGTTTATTTATTACAAATTCAATTAATAAGACTTCACAACTATCTTAAGTGTAAACCACATGAACTCCAATAGAATAAAAATTAGTATAAATGTACATCTAACACAGAAGAAAGTGTCTTAGAATTAACCAAGAAAATGGAAAATAGCAATGTTCGTGTGACATCTCAATACTGATATAATGCAACTCTAATGACCAAGATCACTCTTGACAACAATAACTTCTTACAAACCAAAACTATGATTATTTGATTCAAATCGGTACAATATAAAAAGTACTCAAACTTCAATCAGTTCACATGATACACATGCATATCATGCACAATAACTAATTACTAAAAAATAGTTATAAATCATTATGTCTATTGATTATTCAAATAGCCTCGTAATATAAACTAAAACTAAATAAACAATAGAAATGCTAAACGAATTATCAATATAAAATTTGATATTCTTCATAGCTGAAGAGGATATTCCTCTCTAACTTCAATACCTTTTTTTATCCCACGTAATTAAATTTCTTTTACTGCTATTAGATATTATCAATGCTTTTTTAAATATCTAATGTGAAAGAACCTTAAAAAATTCGCCTCTAAAACAAATTCCAAAATATCTACTTATACTTTTTAATTAATGAAAATCGTAACATGATTTTTATTGTATGGTCGGACGATGGTTGGCTAAAGTAAAATTAATGTTGAAAACAAAAAACTTGTACCATCCTAGCCAAGAGAAATCATTACTTTTTCTAAACACCTCCTACGTTATTTTATATGTAAAGCACATTAATATTGGAAACAAAGGTTCGGATGATCATACCAGCCAAGTCCATCATATACAATGTGTAGCCCATTACAAATACGATAGTAAAAGACCAAATCCAATAATACCCATAGACACATACCCTAGACTGTTTCATTTTAGTTTGCCCTAATAATCTAGCACACACTTGTGATAAGCACGCCTCCTTCCTCCTAATTTCTCTCCCAAAGATTATGTGCCTCTCATCTTCCATTTCTTCATAAAAACGTAGTAACAACTCATAAGCATCTCTTGATACCACAAAATCCGAACAACAAACCCTCCTTGTTTCTGTTCGAATCCACTCGAAACACATCTCCTTTCCGATTTTATTCTGAACACGAATCTCATTTCTCCCATGCAACGATTTCAAGGTCTTGTTTAACCAAGGTCTCGAGTAAGGTTTATATGTTGTTTCGTTTTATTCTAAACTGAATAAGAGAACGATTGAAACAAAGGTTTTGGTCTTTCTTTAAATGTATTCGAATATTAAAAAAGAAGCTATACTTCTTATAGATCTATGATGATAAGAGTTCAACTAAAAAAATCTTTAAAAGATTAGACACAAAGTTGAACCGAATCGAGATTATAAATAGATTGGTGATGGAGACGTGTTCGTGAGGGGATTAAAGATTAGGATAGATATGAGTTGGTGTGGGTGCTGGTGCAATGTTGTTTGATGGATACTTATTTATACTTCTCGTTACATAACCTTTGGTTTGTAAAAGCTATTAAAAGCTTGTAGAGCTCTGTCTCTTTACATTTCCATCAGTGGTTACATTCTTTGAAAATAAGTTGTCTTTTCATTTTCTTTATTAATTAAAGTTGTATAATACCACGTTCAATCTTCCTTCAACATGTTCGACTTCTTTTTTAGAGAGATAATAGTTATGCATACCGTATAAGAATTGTTTCATTTATATATATATTACACAGAAATATATAATAAAATTGGATATCCTAGAAGGGTTATAAAAGACTGCGTGCATGGGAAGCCATTTGTTCAATATCAAATGTGGGATTAGTTGGTGGCAACGACATGGAAAATGATAGTCTATAGTATCGACATCAAAAAAGATGTTTCTGGTGTCATTGACACTGATAATCTAATTAAATGAAAAAATGATGGTAGTAGCTTGCCTAGTTAAAATGAAGCTTTAGCTATTAAAAGCTTTCAAACGAAAACATGAACGAGTAATAAGCTAAAATAACTTGCATAAGCTTAAAAGGTCTTAAAAGCTTCAAAATAAGCTCCAAATATAGTAAATTCAATAGCTTAAACCACATATTTGAGTTTCTTGGCTTGTGGCATTAATGCTCGCATTCAATATGGGAACTCAATCTTTATATATATATATATATATATATATATATATATATATATACATATATATATATATATATATATATATATATATATATATATATATATATATATATATATATATATATATATATATATATATATATATATATATATATATATATAGATAAATGTATGGAAATACGAACGTAATACAAATTTGATTTTTAAACGATAGTTTCTAATGTTACAGAGTGTTTATAAAATTAGAAACTACATTAAACGTGAAATTTAAGAGTCATTTTAGTCATATTAATGATTTGTTATTTCGAGAATAATTGACAGCAAGACTTCTAAAGAAGTGAATATTTTATTTTTTTAATGTATTTTAACTAAGATTTTACAAATCATGACATTATAATCGTGTATATATGCATTCGTTATGTATATTTTGCTTGATACATTATAATCATTTCAGGAAATAAAGTAGACTTGGTATCTTTGGCATGTCGTGCAATGGTGTGTTAATGGTGCGTTGGTCAAAACAAGGGTACACGGGTCATACTACGTAACGGATCAAAACACATTTGTTAAACATGTGTGAACTTGAAATGTTTTTTTAACGGATTCAGACCAGGTTCGTCAGATTTAGGTGTGTTATTTGGCACATTTTTGCAAGACCCCTTTTATGACAGCAAACAACATGTCCAAACACCCTTTTACGACATCAAAGAGCATGTCCATTTATAAAGTAAGCTAAATACGTTTGCTGGTCGGCCCAACCTGACCTGTTTTGACCCGCACTAAATGTACCCATTTTAACCGTTATACAGTATGTATTTTTTTTGAGAACGAAAGATTATAACACGTGTTACAATGCTAATTTATATTTGGTCGCTCTATATACCTGTGTTCGAACATTTTTATGTAGTTACTTTAACCATGACACCTTACTTTTTTTTGGTTATGTTGTAGGTGTTTGTTGGTAGGAAGGGCCTTATCAGATCTTGACCATAATATCTTTAACATCAGAAAATCAAATACACTGAACTACGTGTGTATCTGTTGATGACCATAGCATGGGTATTCCCATTATTAAAATCTTTGATATTTAAACGTAATGGCCTTTGTATACCTTTTATCTAAGCATAAGCTGCAACTTTTGATAACTACATGAACTGTAGTGGCTTATGTAAACATTTATGTTTTCATACACTAAGTACACGTGTTATCAAATTGGCATATCTTTCAAAACTTAAATAACCACGTATCTCATAGGCGGGTGTAGTCTTCTATGGAATTTGTAGATGAGATGGTTGCAAAAATCCATAAATGGCACCATGTTTTGGTGGTGTAGTTATTGTTAGGCGTAGCAAATGGGCAAGTTGATAAACTGGTCAAATGGGTAACTTTTGTCTAGTGTGGAATGGAGATATAGAGAATAATTGTCCTCTAAAGAGTAACTGTTCTAAACCATTTCCCTATGTTGGTAACTCAATGATGCATCATCTATGCTATTTTAATCTTCTGAGTATCTATGTCAAATTTATTTATTTGTTTATTTTAGTGATCTTTGTCGCACACAGTTGAGATGATGTAATAACAGTTTAGAGAATTTAAATCACCGGTGTTTAGATGTTAACATAGAGTTCATTTAGTGGGTTCGTCCAGTGAGTCGTTGTAGTATATCATTAGTGTTATGAGACAAAATATGAGTATTAATTAAATGTTACGTGACAAATCCACAAATTGTTGCATTATAGTATATCATTACAAAAATTGTGCTGCGTAAATGGTAATCTTTTGATGTAAATAAAATAGATTAGGAGGATGTAAGCAATTAAAATAGGGCAAAATATTTATTAATGTACTGAACTTGTTACGTTTGTGACTTCCGTGTATCGAATAAAAAACTTTTCTTATATGGGTACTAAACTTTCATTTTTTAGTCTTTTTGATGTACTTTTTGACATTTTTGCCCTTGGATTTTTAAAAATCTGAAGGGCAAAAACGTCAAAAAGTACATCAAAAAACCAAAAAATGAAATTTTAGTATCCATATAAGAAAAGTTATTTGTTCAGTACACGAAAGTCACATTTGTGGCAAGTATGATGCATTAATAAAGATTTTGCCCATTAAAATACACACATCACTTTTTTTTTCCATATTCTAAATTATATTATATTATCAAACACAACATGCGTTTACTTGCATCTTCTATGGACTATTAGGTACGCGCTCACACACATCATTTGCTATTCAAGACAATCAATTTTGGAGACCCCAACGCTTGGAAGTTTATTAGTTTAATTGTAGCAAACTCAATTGCTTATCGAATAATTGACGGATTATCTCATTCTTTCTTTCATATATTAATCGAACATGTTTACGTTATCAGTTTTCTTATCATCTCATCTTCCGATTTCCTTAAAAAAAACCCCGTGATTAAACAAATGTCGTATACAAAGAAGACTTTAAGGTCTATGATCAAACTTCAAGAGGTATGTAAAATACACACGCCCCTTTTTCTTTCTCATATTCTCAATTATAATATATTATCAGTTACAACATGCTTTTACTTACATCATCTATTGACTATTAGGTGTGCATGGCATGGACATTGGGTATTGAATCGATAAGCGCCCACACACATCATTTTCTGTTCAAGACAATCAATTTTAGAGACGCCAACGCTTGAACGTTATTAGTTTAATTGTAACAAACTCAATTGCATATCGGATAATTGACGCATTGTCTCATTCTTTGTTTCATATTTTAAATAGAACAAATTTACGTTATTACTTTTCTTATCATCTCATTTATCTATTTCTTTAGAAAATTACCCAGTGTCAACGGGTCTCTAAGTTAGTTTATAGTAAATTGCAATGTGTATGCTAGACTTATGAGGTTGAGTTTATGTAAATGCTGTTGAGTTTATGAATCAGTTTTTTTCCCGATCCAAAGGCAATACGGTATACGATAGTTTCACATCTATAACATTATATGACAATGTAAACTCAGTTGGTTTAGTTAAGTTATTTTGTAATCAAATGCAAACACCGAAAATATATTGCTTCAACTCCGAACCACTTTTTTTGGCTAACGACCATATGGAAACACCCCGCGGCAACGCGCGGGCTTACAACCTCGTTACATATCATATGTGATTTAACGCTAATATCACATGTGATTTTTCATTCAAATTATGAAGAAAAAAAATGAAAAGTTTTTATTTGTCGAAAGTATATCAAAGTGTCCGTATACAGAAAGATAATTAAATGCTCGTCGCGATGGTGTAATTATTTTCTTTTAACGATTAACGGTTTAAGAGATATTTAAATTATTAAAAATAAGTGAAATATTAAAATGCTTTTAATCTAAACCATTGAAAATCATTTTAAATTGATGGTAAGGATGTAAGATAAGTTTGGTATGTAAAATAACTATAAGAGCATTTACATAACTAACGCATGAGTTGCGTTAAAATCATTTTAACCCGCGTTAAAGCTGAGTTAACCGTTGCATGGTCCTGCGTTAAGCCGGCGTTAACACCCCGTGTTAACCCCTTAACTCAGCGTTAAGGGTGTATTGTGTAAAAAAAATAAAAAATTCCCCCCCTAAACGAATGAGTGTTTTTGTAAATTGTTGTTGAGTTAAAGCTGAGTTATGATTGGGGGTGTTTCTTTGTTAGTTAATGTGAAAGTGTTAAAGATGATGTGGCGCTGACGTGGCACTGTGTTAAAACTTAACTTGTGTTATTGATGTAAAAGCAAATGTTTTAAAAACCGGGTTTTTTATCGACCCGGTTTAGTCGTCGGTTCACCGGGTCACCGGTTGAACCGCCGGGTCGAACCGGTTCTATAAATATATATACTGTTTTTTATATTAAATAATTAGTATTGCATGATCTTATAATTTATCCGTTTTTATTCATACATTCGATTAAATCAGTGAAAAGGATTGGGACCATACCGATAAGTTTTCTTTTTAAGTCTATATCTATAATAATGTAGCAAAATATTTCAATAAGTGGTTCTAAATTATAATGATCTATAGGAAAACTATATTAATTGGTGATTCTAAGATCATGTATAACTATAATTACTATTTTACAAAATTTTAACAAACATTAGTTATCATCGCTTCAACTTTTTAACTAAACTTAGAAAATTTATTGGGAAAAAAATCATTTTTTTTAAATTTTTTGATAAAAAGTCGTGACCCGGTCGGGTTTATCAAACCGGGTCAACCCGGGTCAAAGTAAAACCGGCAGTTCAATCCGGTTCTCAAACAAGCAAAAACCCGGTCCTATCTGGCTCGGTCTCCAAGCCAGTTCCCGGTTCAACCGGTTGAACCGGTCGGGTCAACCCGGGTTTTAAAACACTGGTAAATGCTCTAAGAAAAAGTGAGCACTTTATTAAAGAGGTACTCACACCTAGGGCTGAGCAAAACCGACCGAAACCCGATAAGCCCGACAAAACCGCCCGACCGAATACCACCCGATCCCGAACCGACATATTTCGGGTCGGGAGTCGGTTTTACATTTTCATAGTTTCGGTATCGGGTCGGGATCGGGATAAAACCGACATAAGCCCGAATTAAACCCGACAGCCCGACATAAACCCAACAAAACGTGAAAGAAAAATCAATATGGACTAATATGTTTATACGAAATATACCACAGCCAAGACCAAGTCCTAAACCAACATCAAATCCTAATATTAGACACAACCAATACCCTCACCATCACTCCCCAACTCACATCAAACAAACAATAATCTAACAAAAAACAAAATGATCTCAGACGCGTTCAACTTTCTGTCTAATCTATTATAGATTTTTTTTAGTTGAACTTGTATCATCATCGATCCACTGTTGAGGCTTACCTTCTTTTATATCCGAAATTAAAGAACGATTTATAACAAGTCTGTTAAAATCATTCTTTGCTTCGTTTAATTAAACCAACAAACAATATTCACCTACCCGTCTTCTTGATGCCTCGTCTGATGATGATGATGCGATTATATTTGATAGTTTTTGTTGAGATCTGAGTTTTGGAGAGAGAAAAGTATTAGTGGTAGGCGGTGGGTGTTTAGGGTTGTGCTATTTTATAGTCGGGCTGGGCTGCTTATACCCGAAACCGAACCGATTGAGCCCGACTAAAACCGAACCGACCCGACTTCTATCGGTATCGGGATGGCTTTTTGGCTTTTGTCGGTATCAGGATTTGGCGGGTCGAGTCGGGACGGGTCGAGATCCGGCCCGATGCTCAGCCCTACTCACACCAATCAAACACATCTACCTCATTTTGTCATATTTGTTTGTTTGTGTTAAATGACCCGATATCTTATCCGGGTTCCCAGTGAAAATGACACCATGACTGTTCATTTTCCCTCCAAAACTGTTTTCTCCATTCTCAATTATTGGTATTATTTCTAACCCTAATTACTTGTTTTTATTTTAATGCTTAGGGGGTGTTTGTTTAAGTTTATTTTCAGGGTTATGAGCTTATTTGATTTCGGCTTATATTTCATATCAGCACGGTTTCTCCCTTATTTTGTGACTTATATATCATAATAACCTTATATAAGATCGTAAGTCTCAAAATAAGCCAAAAAATCCAGGCTTATGAAATATAAGCTGAAATCAGATAAGCTCATGAGCCCACAAATAAACTTAAACAAACACCCCCTCATTTTGTCTGTAGGTTTTGTTATCTAAAGAAATTTCACATATAGGTGGAATGGCGGTTTCAATTTGCGCGATTGATGGGTAGTGGCGGAGCTAGAAAAACTTTTGTGGGAGGGCCGAAACAAATTTTTTTCGGGAAAAACATTAGATGGGAGGGCCGATATGAAAAAAAAAAATAAAAATAAAAAAATACACTGACGGGCTTAGGCCTAGGGGGGCCGGGACCCTTCCCGGTCCTCATGTAGCTTTGCCCTTGAAAATGATGGGGTTTTTCATGCTCATCTTGTTTTGTGAGAGTCGTTTATTTAGTAGAATATATTTAAAGAAAAGTTGTATATAAATTATAATTGTTAGTTGAAACTTAGGTCTCAAATTAGGCGATTTAAGGGCAATTTTACATATAAAAATTGAAGTTATTAGCAGGTTGGAGTTGAGGTATCTAATCACGTGATTAATTGTTTTTTTGATGTACATTATTTGTTACAAATGCTAGACTTGTGCATTGTTGTATAACTTTCGTTGTGTGTGTTGCGTAATTAGGTTTTGTTAGAATCGTTTATTATAGAATAGTTTCGAGGCAAATATTACATACAAGTTGAAGTTGTGGGCTAAAATTTAAGCTTTTAATCACGCGATGTATCAGCGTTTCATGTTCATTGTGTAGTGGTACACGCAGTGTACACAAGGGAAATTTTCAATTTGAGCGTTTTGTAGTTAGGTTTTGTTGGAATAATGAATCTTCTTAGAAGATATTTAAGGCAGATTTATATGACATACAAATTGAAGCTATAGGTTGAAACTGATAGGTCTCAAATCAAGCGATTAGCCCGATTCTTATAGTAAACTGAATTTCTGAAATGGCGTTCAAACTGACTAATCATGAGAAGCAGCTGTGGGAAGCCGGGTCGAAGCTATTATATTTGCAATTTCCAACTACGGAGCTTCTCCTCATTCTTCAAGTTAGTTTTTACTTTCGTTTCTATTTTATAATTGACAATGCTTGCAGTTGATGGTCTTGTTTGCTAGTTTTGTATGGATTACAAATGATATGATGATGTTATTAGTCGCTGTAATTTGTACTGCCTATTTATATATATTTTACCAGTAGTATATATTTTATTTGGGCTCCTTGCTTAGGGGCTGTTTGGGATTGCTTAATTTTAAGTGCTTATCTGCTTACTTTAAAGTGTTTATTTCAGTGGAAAATAGGCAAATTAACAATTCTATCCAAAAACAAGCAGATAAACACTTGATATAAGCAATTCAAAACATCCTGTATAGCGTTTGTTATATTTCCACTGAACAAGGTTTTCATCTCTACTCACGTTCTTTTGCTACGACAAATACTCCGTTAACAATTTTCAATTTTTTGATATGTTATCATAATAGGATATTGAGACACTTGTGATGAGGTCGACAGTACGAGTGAACATTTCCAATTCCGAATCATTGAAATATGCAATGCATCCAGTAAGATATGCATTGATTGCTAAACAACTGTTGAGCCATCCTGATGTGGATGTGAATATCTCAGTCGCATGCTGCATCTGTGTAATCATCAGAACTGTGGTTGGTTACGAACCATACAATAATGAACAAATGAAGGTATAAAACATCTGAATGAGCTTTTGATGTAACTCGTCGAGAGTCTTTAGATGATAATCTACTATACAACTCCCAAGTAACTGCCCTTTTCCTTGTTGGTGCATAGGATTTCTTTGAACTCGTTGTAATCACGTTCGAGAAAGTCTCTTCTCCATCTCGTGGATGCTATACTAAGATGACTAGGCTTCTCGAACAATTAAGAGTTGGTAAATTTCCGGTGCTGATGTGTGACCTGCAGCTGGATGGATTAATAGTTCGTCTGTTTACACAGTTTTTAACCGCTGCTGAGTAAGAACTCTAATTCTTTGCTAGTCAGGTTTTGTGTATGATTCAAGAATGGTTAGTTTATTTAGTGATAGACTTGTATAGTTGTATGCTCAACTAAGCTTGTTCTTTCTTCTGACTTTTTAGCTTCAACACCATTGGTATTGTACTTAAAATGAAGAAAATCATGACCGTGATCATAAAGGAAAGTAAGCCGCTAAATTCCGAGCTTGTTAAACTCCTAGTCAGATGTGTAAGAAGAGAGAATCAGGTGATCATTATGTTTCCATTCATCATTGAATTCACAATATCAAAATACTGAAGTATTGTTTCTCTTTTAGATTCCTTCGTCAAGGCGTCTAGGGGGAGATGTTCTCAAAAACTGTGCTGCTGAACTCAAACCGTATCTCGCAGATATGGTATGGTTCGTTGATCTTTATGATTATTTCGAAATGGCACTTAAAATGTGTCATTTGTCACTCTGCTCCTGCTAATGTCTAATCAATTCACTGTGGAATATTCAATGATCTTTATAATAATTTTAAAATGTCACTTACAATGTGCAATAATTACATTTCTTTTTCCAGATGGTAAACGAAGTTTACAATTTTCTGGGAGAAACTATTCGTTCTACAACTGATATGAGCAATTTGAGGAAGGACACCACTCACAAGAGGAAAGTTGACTGTCTAGCGGGAAGTAGCAATATGTTGAATCCTATAAGGCGTTGTCAAAATGCAAATAGACATACCGTTAACCTTCTGCATCCAATCTAAAGATGAAAGAATACGCGTTCATTTAATTTCTTCATGTACTAAAGTTATTGTCCACATTTCTTTTCCAGGATGCTAATAAAGTTAATAACTCTTTGGGAGGAACTATATCAACCACGAGTGATAGAATTCACATGTTAAAACTCAAGAGTCAAGAGGGAATCAGAAATACGGTGCAACCTGTAACGAATTATCAACATGGAACTAGGGATACAGTTAACCTTCAAGGCTTCCACTCTGAAAATGAAAGAACACATCAGTCGAATATGCTTTCATTTTTGTCCAAGCAACTAGCAGAGGTGAATGGAAAACACAAGAGAACTACACTACATAGAAGGAACACCATCTGCTTCTAAAAATAATTCTAGTTAGAGGTGGCAATATCGTCTGTTAGGTTGGGTGACTAGTCAAAATGGGTATTTTTTGGAGTGGGTGAAATTGGGTCAGGACGACCCGCAAACATGATTTGTCTTTTCATTTCTCGAATTATCAATATTTAATCATTGAAGTAAAATGCTTATGAAGTTCTATACAGTTTGAAAACTTCAAATTAGCACCTTTTATTCTAGTTCTCATATGAACTTGAATGATTCTATGTTCCAGTATGAAAATCATATTCTGAACTATAAAAAAATCTGTACTTTTTCAGGCTCAATCTGTGGTGGGGAGCAGGATAAAAATTTGGTCCCATAAAGATGAAATGTAAGTATCATAGCACTTAATAATGTTTATGAGATCTTTGTGGATCAATTAATTTGATAATATTTTGTTACAGTTCTTATGGAGTTTTGAAATCCTATGATTGTATGTTGAAGGTGCACAAGGTATGAATGTAATGTTATTTGCTCAAGGTTTCAATTAGCGTTTTCTATATACTTTATATTGCGACTTAACATGTATTGCTATGTCGTTATAGGTTTTATATGATAATGGTTATGAAGGATACGTACATCTCGAGGGGCAAAAGTGGGAATTGGTTGAAAACGTCTCTGTTACACCTGCTTCTGTATATATCTCTCCCTCTCTTTATACTTCAGAACTTATTTTACTCAATTCTATGCTATTAAAACTAAATTATGTAATACTTATATAAGATTTGTATTAGAAGGGGCCATCTTGGCCCAAAGGGACAAAAGTTGGTCAATTTGGGTTTCTTTGCAGTCTGTTGGGTTTGTTTGGGCGAAACAAGTTGTTCACATGAGTTCAAATATTATAGTATCAGTTATGTTAAAAATGATTATACTATTAAACTAATACTTTATTGTTTTGGAATAGAGTGATATAAGGAGAGATAAGTTTGAAGGGTTTAATATTTTTAATACGTAATATCGATTGTAATTGTACCTTTGATGCTACAATTTATTACTGCAGTTTAGTAAAAAGTAATAAGGTATAGAGCTGCATCTAATCTCGAAATAATGAAACTCGAATGTAAATGAAAAATGAACTGGTCAACCTGACCCGGCCTCACATTTTACCACCTCTAATTTTATCTTACTTTCATACAGCTGGGACAGGCACTGCCTAAAATGGCTTCGACTCTTCAGTCTGACAAAATTTTTGTCCAAGGCTATAAGGTTAGCAACAGCATTGCACCGATTCTAAAAGCCATCTTCATAAAACACGGTGACATTGCAGCTGAATGCGTATGTAAAACGGCTTCTGTGAGATCATCTCTCCTTAAAGTTGTTTGCAAAGTTGTCAGGCGGATTCAGACCAGTGATGTTACTACAATCTTGTCTGAGTTTAAAGAAATAGAGAGGCAAGTCTTAGATGCAGAGGCAACCAACATTAATGTGTCGTGGCTTCTAGCTCACATGGAAGCCATCCAGAAAAGAAACGAAGCCATGAAAAAATCCACTTTGCTTATGGAAGTGAAAGTAAACACGATGTTGGTTAAACGTGCTGCCCAAATAGATCTGAGAGAGAGAGGTACCGAGCTCGAGGCTGCAGAAAAACTGTTTGAAGAGGCAGAAAGGTGCGTGAAAGGACTCTATCATGTAAAAATAATCTAGGTAACAGTATCTTGAAATCGAAGGCGGAAACAAAGACTCGTGGGAAAACAACTGTCTTTATAGGCTTATTAAATCATGCTAGATCTGAAATCTGGGAATCCTGTTCTAGATTATACAAATTTATTCTGATTCAGGCTCAATCTGCTGAGCCTGATGAAAGTTTGGTGGTGTTATAGTGTGAACGTCTTTTGCTGCAGGTATCATCAAGGAGTTGTGACATTTTTTGACGGTAGAAATAAGAGGCACAAGGTGAGCACAATGCTGACTCAACAAACATTTTCTTTGTACTTTGTATGTAAATTAACATCTCTTGTTATGTCCTTGTAGTTATTGTATGATGATGGTGATGAAGCACTCTTACACATCGAGCGGGAACAATGGGAGTTGGTGCAGAACGTGTCAGATCAGATTGTGTATATATCTCCCTACCTCTCTTTATATGTTATTATAATTTATTTTAGAATGCCCGATTGTGGCCCAAATGGTCAAATCTGGTTGTTTTTGGGGCTTTGTTAATGTTAGTCTTTTGAAGTTTGGACATAACAGCATATACAAACGAACTAGAATAAAGAAAGTACTTCAAGACTTTGCAGGTCAAAACAGTCGGGTCAGAGGTCGACCTTTGACGTTTTTCTTGGTTTATGATTACATAAATTATACTGTTAAGAAGTAATGTACTTTTATGTGATAACAATGTAAGAGAGGACCAATAAGTATTAAATTCTTTTAAGTGTTAACCTATAACATCACCATTGTAATTAACTTATATTTTTATATACCACAATTCTAGAAGTATTTCCCAACGTGAACCGGCCGTCTGTTCCACCACCTCTAATATTCATTCACTTCGTGCAGCTAGAACCGGCAGTGACTATAAATGTTTCATCTCCTCAATCTGGCATAACATGTGTCCAAGGCTACAAGGTGAAGAACATCAATGCACCAATTCTTGAAGCCATTTTCAAGAAACACGGCGACATTGCATCGGATTGTGTATTCAAAACAGCTTCTGTGATAGAATCTATCCTTGAGGTTGTTTGTGATATTGCCAGGGAAATCCAAACCAATGATGTGAAAACCATAATTAGTGACATGGAAGAAATAGAGAGCCGAGTGTCAGGTGCAGAAGCGAACAAAATTAATGTTTCATGGCTTAGAGCTCATTTGGAATCCATTCACAAAAGGAACG
Organism: Artemisia annua; assembly: GCA_014162995.1. NCBI lineage: Eukaryota > Viridiplantae > Streptophyta > Magnoliopsida > Asterales > Asteraceae > Artemisia > Artemisia annua. The sequence continues at coordinate 50,900 of LBNU01026791.1, read as the reverse complement.
AGGCGTTGAAAAAGTACAGTATGCATATAAAAATGAAAGAAAACACCAGTTTGGTTACAAGAGCTTCCAAAATGGATCTGAACCAGAAACGGATAGAGCTTCTGACTGCACAACAACGTTCTGAAGAGGCTGAAAGGTGCGTGAAAGTACTCCATCTTGTAGAACTAAAGCTACATGATGACATTTTGGAATCAAAGGCTGAAGAAAACAAGTGGGTAGTAAACCCTATCATATAGGTTACTTAAGTTAATCTAGATGTGTAAACTTAGAAGATTGCCACAGTCGCGCCTACACCCCTATTTTGTCACCATTATTACCTCGGAAACACCCAAAGGCGTGAGACTTATTTATGAAAGACGGGTTATGTTTTGTGTATATAGCCGTTCTTAAAATACTTGGTATTAGCTTGTTTTTACAGCATCCTTTTGAGTTTTGATATGCTTGTTAAAGATCACAAGATTATGTATGTACCTTTACTAAAGGAAGTACAATGATCAGGTCGGAGCAGTCAAGTAATGGATTAAACATGGCGTCGTGCCTTTACTAGAGGTAGTCAAAACCGACGGACTGTAGGTGTATATTCAAAATTTGAAGTCCTATATCTTTTCACAAAACAATTTATTTGATTTTAATACCCATTTTCAAAAGCAATACCTTATAACAAATATCTGACTATAATAACAAGGAACGGACAAAAAAGCAGATTTTTTTATAAGATAAAGACCTTAATTGGCTAAAAGGAAATTTTAATGAATTACGGTATGTTCTTTCCGTTTCAAAATAAGTGGTTAGATATAAAATAGGGTTGTGTTAACCATACCCCCTAGTGGGGGAATATTCTTTTTGTCCCCTCTCTGTCCCTCTTTTATTTCAGTACAGCACAGTTTTTTGTCAGTTTCTGTTCCGTATTGTTGACAGTTTTAAGCGTTTGACATATTAAATTTTATATTTTCTGTTCCGCACTTTCAGGTTTATAGTTTTTTATATTAGCAAAATTATAAAAATAAAAAAATAAAAAATTAGGGAGGGTGGGGATAAAAAAGTAGGGGGTGGGGATAAAGGGCCCCATAAAATATTATTCGTGTAAAATGTAATTATCTCACTTCTATAAATTGTGTGCATTTTATAAGCGAACATTTAATTTGAGGATGCATTCTTAAAAGGAACACTAAAATAAAAAAATTATTGTTAGCTTATTTTTCTTAAATTAAAGACTTTTTAAATAAACTGGTAAGTGGAGATCCATCCTTGTTCAAGTTATTTAAAAAGGATAATTTTATATATATCAAATCTAAACATCAAATGCGATATATATATACTAAAAATACAAATTTTAAATACATAGGCTATGTTTGGCGACACGTAGCAGTAGCAGTAAGCAGTAAGCAGTTGGCAGTAGCAGTAAGCTATAAGCAGTAAGCAGTAGTTGTTTATTTAAAAAACATGTTTGGTAACGTAGCTGTAGCAGTAATTATAAAGTGTAAAATTACGAAAAAGGTCACATACACATTAAAATAAAATAAATGATTAAACAAATGGGGGTATATATGTAATTTCAGTACCTAAACGCTTGGAGCAATTCTGAAAAGCTCATTCAAGAAGCATTTCATTTTGGAGCGGTTAGGATAGTTTCAACCGCTATTAGAGATGTTGCCAAACAAGCTTTTCATCTAAATGCTTACCGCTTACCGCTTGTCGCTCCTAAACGCTTGCTTACCGCTTGTTGCCAAACATGACCATAATGTACAATATAGTTAATGCTCTTTAGGTAAATATAACATTATGATACTCTATTTAAGTTGGATAAATATGAAATTGACCTTTATAAAAAGTCTAGCTTTTAAATATTTCCAGAGATGTTTAACTAACAAGGTTTAAACTATACTTTATTCTGCAAAAATGATAGATGAGCCTAATAAATAGGCCTAACCGCGGACCTACCGCATTAATAACTTGTACATTTAATAAATGTACAAGTTATTAATGCGGTAGGCCATTACCTAAATTAAAAGGTTATTATTCTGGGGTGCTTGGTAGGGTTATATGGCATAATCAATGGCAAAGGATATAAATCATGGTGCTTGTCTGCTTGATATGCTATAATGTAATGACACATTACCCAATAGTGGGTAATAGGTCATTACCTAAATTAAAAGGATTGCTCATTATATTGCGTTGCATTCCCCCTAATTTAAACTGATAGGACCATTAAACATTGCGATAATAAAAGATATATTTAACTTGTTTATTTTTGTTGTTTTGTGTGGCTTTTATTTATTTTTAAAATAAAAAATTTTCAAATTTCGATTTTTGTGCGTATTTTGTGATCATTCTACCTTTACGTTTTTTAATCACCCTCTTAACATCAAAAGGTAAAATGGTCATTATGTGAAAATTTGAAAGGTTTATGTCTTATTAGAAAAAAATGAAGGCTACAAAAAAAAATTAAAAATTAAAAAAAATAAAAAAAAAAAAAATTGCAAAAGACCTTTTAAGAGTATTAATAGCTAATGGCAGAAATAGTACCAAAATTCAAAGTGGGTCAAAGAAATGGTCAACAACACCATCTTTCAATTTTGGTCATGTTTGACTCGTTTATATCGAGTCGATTTTGAGTAGTTTACAAATCGATCTCGAATAGCTCGCGAGTTATCTCGTCTCGTTTACAATTTTACATCCCTAGGCGAAGAGATTGGATATCGGTACCTTGTTTTTTTTATTTATTTTTTATTTTTTAAATTTTTTTTTAATAATGTTTTTATTATAAAACTACAAAACAAAGTACGGAACTGAAAATATAAAATTTATCAAGTCGAAAGTATTAAAAAACATTAAAAAAAATGTGTTATACTGATGGTAGGAAGGGGTTGAAGATGGTAAAATGTGGGGTAGAAGGTATTAATAGTAAGACCCTTAGTTGAATATGAAGTCCACTGGATCGTTTAGTGCCCCCTACCTCGTTAAATCGATCAGTGCAATATTTATCATCATTAAATCCGACGTCTTTTTTTTCTTTTTTTTTTTCATCAAACATGCTGATCGGTTAAGGTAATACAGTAGCAATCAGCAGTAAAGCATCTCATTCGGGACCAATCAAACGTATCCTTATTGTCATTATGATGTGTTATAGTGTTATTATCTTAAATTCATATATAAATTCATATATATTAAGATTAGATAATTATATAATGGTTTTAGTATGTTAAATGTATGATAAACAAGTGTTTTATTTTATGTATATAGAAGTTATTTATTCATCGCAATACGGTGACTTTATATATAAATTTCTCAAATCATTCAGAAAATTAACAAAACAAGCAACATTATTTGATTTATATTTAAACTTTCTAATCACTTGTTAACAGTAAAATGTGATACTTAAATTCAGACTCAAAACATCTTAATGAAACAAACAATAGACATATTAAAGTAATTGTTGACGATTAATGTTGCAAATAAAATTTCATATAGTTACAAGTATGTTGATATAACGTAAGTGATGTAGTGATGAGTCATTTGTCTAAATATTATACTCCAAAATACAATAATATTTAAACTTATTTTGACAATGCAATTTCATTTAATTTCCATATATGCCAATGACTTATGATGGTGATGTATAACCAAATGAGGCAAATGTATGGTAAGTATAAGATGAGTCATCCTTGTTTGAGAATGTGCTATTATGACATTTTAATTTTTCCTTTGAAAGTAAAGACGAGTTATATTTTTTATTGAAACGTCCGGTCAGAAACGGTATAAAGAATATATAAGACGTGTTCTTTATGATAATGGTGGTCTTTTATCTTATTATTACAAGTATTATTTTGGGATGATATATCAGCAAGTCATCAAATTTTTAAGTTTTTGTTATATAGGTCATTTATTTTTTCAAAGTAACTTATAAGCTATCAAATTAAGTATTTATCTTCGTTTACACTAATTCCGATTAAATTTAATCCAGATAATTATCAAACGGCAAGAATGAACCTAGCACTAACATATCAAATTAATACGAATAAAAAAGGGTTATTAGACACAAAAGTTACCAAAGTTTGCCAAAAAGTGTGATTTGGTTACTATTGTTTTTTTGGTTACAAAGAGGTAACTTAAGTAAACGGGTTTGTCATTTGGGTTACTCAAAGATTAAAAATGTTACATAAATGTTTTGTTATGTTTTATACGTATGTAAAAATGTGTATAAAAACGTGTATAAAAGTGTATAAAAATGTGTGAAAATGTGTAAAAAAAAAAAAAAAAAAAAAAAA
>LBNU01026791.1:24323-37709 GCA_014162995.1 Artemisia annua | reverse complement strand
GAGCAAAACAAGCAACATTCTAAAAATGTTTATTCTTTGGTATTAAAGGAACTGTTTTCACCTTGCCAACTCCAAACAATGTCTTGTAATCCTGGCCTAATATCATCTTCAAATTTCTTATACTCTAGTGTGTCTCCGGCCGCCTTTGAAAATTCGACCACTGCAACCTCGGGTGCTACCTCAAACACTTCGGCATTTACCAACAGCTTACCTTTTCGGCCTTCAGATATCCCTTGCATCTTTAACTTGTACTCATTTTCATTAGAACACGAAATATTGAACTGTAACTTTTTAGCTTGTGACTCGAGTTTATGCATGATGGTTGATACACAAGATTTTGACGTAAATAAGGATCCTGATTTTTGTTTGGTCTCAAACATGTTGGATAAGTCGAAACCAGATGACATGGCAGATATGAACTCAAATGCATTGTAGAATTTTGGTGATGATTTCGACCTTTTGAGTGACATTTCCGATTCATTTAAGTTATCATCCTTTCCTAGTTCGTCAATCAAAATTGGAGTTTTAAGTAGTATTGGAGCCGGAAAACCTGCAAAATATTTTAAATTTTTGGTTAAGTGCATATAATACAACCAATTTCATCAAAGATTCTTAAATTGACTAAACTTTTTACCAAAAAAAGGGTAAAAACTTTTAAAACAGTTATGCAGACAAAATGAGTCGTTATATAAGTGACTGACTCATAACATAAAATGAAAAAAATCAACTCGACCAGTTAAATTATTCTAAATATGTTTCGTCTTCTAGCAAAAAAGTTAAATCTTTTGTTTTTCACTGACCCTGAAACTTTGTTGACAAAATTTAGAGAAAGTTGGTCACCAATATTTGCAGCTATAAGAAACGGGCACCATGCCTAAAGGCACATCTGAAGATGTGTCTAACCAAGATGTTAATATGCATGGTATCGAAACAGAAAAATATCTAGTCATATTTTAAAACATGTCACATGTTAAAGCCTAAAGGATTAAGATACTCGCAAGTTAAGTTTAACATGAACGTTAGGTAATACCTGTTAGTCCCTCTCTTGCTCTATCACTAGTTTTGAGTCCTTTGAAGAACCATGGACTCCGCATGATCGCTGGAACCGTAATTCTTTGCGATGTATCAACCATGAGTAGTTTTGAAATCAGTCGTCGCGAATCGAGTGAAAACCACGGTGGAAACACATACTCAGCTTTGAAAATCTTTTTATACATATGCATAACATTTTCTTCTCTAAATGGAAGATATCCGGATAAAAGAACATATAAAATCACCCCACAAGACCAAATATCCGCCTTAGCGCCATCGTACCCTTTTTTCCTTAGAACTTCGGGCGCTACGTAAGCGGGTGTTCCACACTGCGTATGTAGCATCCCGTCATTACGTAGCTGCTCGGGTAAGGCAGAAAATCCAAAATCAGAAACTTTAAGATCTTCATTTTCATCAAGTAAGAGATTTTCTGGCTTTAAGTCGCGGTGTGAGACACCGCGACTATGACAATAATCAACTGCACCGATTAATTGCTGGAAGTACTTTCTTGCTACATCTTCTTTTAGTCGTCCTTTCACGATTTTTGCAAATAATTCACCCCCTTTAACGTACTCAATCACCAAAAAGATTTTTGTTTTGGTAGCCATTACTTCCTTTAGTTGAACAACATTCGGGTGACGAACGAGCCGCATGACTGCGATTTCACGGATGATTTGTTCCATCAAACCTTCTTTTCGTACCTGCATGGCCATATCTACATATTACATACAAAAGAATATTGCACTAGTGTACTAATAACTAATATATGGTCAAAAGGTATGTTATGAAAAAGTTATAGATACTTAATAGTTAATAGCTAGTAGTTCAAAAAGTGTAAAAGTTTCCCAATTCATCTCCTAGTTGGATTGATTGGATTAATAATCCTAAACCAGATTGTGTAAATACTATGTAATCTGTTGGTTCTAGCTTCTTGCTAGCTTGTATTAATATATTTGCCGTTAAAAAAGTAAAAATAAATAAAAAATACTAACGGCAAAACTGATACTCGTATATAGTTACTGACTCATATAGATAAGGTGCAGCTAGTGACGTTTTACCATATCTGTCTTAATAACTTTAACCGCGACACTCTCTCCGGTAACAAAGTCCCTTGCATAGTACACTTTCGCAAACGTTCCTTGACCCAACAACCTTCCCATCTCGTATTTTCCGAAGATTACATGACGATTTTCGGCACCGTTGCGGTGATACTCCAACATGTCGTCCATCTCTTTTTCGTTTATTGGTCTTAGAGAAGCTGTTTGGTATGTTTTAAAAGGGAATATAAATGAAAGGTCCCATGTTGTGGGGTTTGTCAATAAGTGATTGGTGTAACTAGGATTTTGTTTTTAAAAAAAGAGGTCGTTATATTATCTCTATAAGGATTTGTTACTTTCATTGCGTTATCGAAACTTTGCCAATGGATCTTTGTCACGTGGTGCCATAAATATGGGGGTTTACTAGTACAAGCAATATATGTGTAGTGTATTCAAGAAAGATCCATTGACAATTGGAAATATGACATATATGTTGAAGGAATATAATATAATGTATAATATTAACAGGAACAACATGTTGTTTGTACGGTCGAATATACGTACATGTGTATACATATGCATGAACAAGATTGTACGTACGCTTGTATGTACACCAAAACATAGCATACGTTTGAAGATCCTGAATTCGACAAACATAATAGCTAATCCGCATATATAGCTGAAGTTAAAGGTGTAAATGAGTCGAGCTTTTGCTGAGTAACTCGAGCTCGGTCGAGCCGAGCTTTATCGAGCCTCGAGCTCGACCCCATAAAATGAGCTCGAAATGTCTAACGAGGCGAGCTCGAGTTTATATAGACTTGACTCGAATTATTATCGAACTTTTCAAGATTTTAGGTATTATATATGTTTTTCTAAATATATTATGTATATTTTATATTTAATTTTATGAATGTATCAAACTTTCGATCCCAGCTCAACTCGAATGTAAATCTTATCACGTATTTTTAATTTTATTGGTTGAAAAGCACATCACTACGATTAATTTAAGCTTTTGAAGCCATGCTTAAGCTTAATTTAAACTCTCTCAAGCGGAGCTTGAGTTTCTCTCATGAAGGTTCGACAAACCGGTTTGATGTTGAAAAGGTTCGTGTTGAGTACGAGTGGAAGCCGCCTCGATGTGATACGTGTAAGCTTTTTGGTCATACGCTGCTTGATTGTCCTAAGTCTGCTCCACCTCTTACTCAGCCTAAACAGAGTGCTAATGGTGGTTTTCAAACGATCAATAACAAGAATAAAGGTAAGAATGGTGGTCACAATGCTCCGGGTAAAGGAGGTTTTACTAAACCTTCTATGGGTCCTAAATTTAGGTATCAGCCTAAAGCATCTCCTCCTGAACCAAAGAAGGTGGATACTACAAAGAAGAAGGCCGCTGATGTGGCTAGTACGAGTGGCACGAAGATTGCTACATCAAACCGGTTTGATGCCTTTCATATGGATGATACTGATGACTTTGGTATTCCTACCAATGAAGTGACTAAGGATGTGAATTCTGGTATTCCAAAGGAAGTTAAGGAGGACGGGTCTTTAGAGACTGGTAATGCATCACAAGATCGCTTGTGAGTGATTCAGTGGGAACAAAGGAAGTTGGTTCTACTCCTTTAGTTGAGAAAATTGGGGAGCTTGAAAAGCTATGATGCGCGTGGATTGCAACACGCACTACGTTTTACCTCTCGAGGGATCTCGAGAAGCTTGCAATCCCCACCAGGCAGTGTACCTGACCGATGTAGTATAGTGTAGTGGCAAGTACCGGGGGATTGATCGTTCTCTCGCAGGGAATAGTGTTCGTTAGGCTAAAGGCTACTCTAATCTAGGTCTAAGGGTGGAGGAAGATTCTTTTTGTATTTTTATATTTTATGAAAGCAGTAAAATCTCTGGTTTTGGAGGAGAGGGCGGAATTAGTTGCTAGGCAACTAACCCAAGTTATCTACTTTTAATCTACTTATATTTTTGTATTTTTTGGTTTTGAGAAAATCAGTGGTGGAGAGTAGTGTTTACTTAGAATTCATTACTCCCTAACTATCTTTTACCATGTAATTAGCATGTTGAGTTTGCGTGGATGATGGGTGTATTCCTAACAAGTCATAGGGAGTGCGTTCAATTCCCTAACTCTATAAATTCCTACCTCACTCTATGACGATACGTCAAGCATCCTATCATGAGCTCACCGATAGCAACCTATGCATGAAATACTACCTTAAAATCGATTAACGCACATATGATTCACGTTTCTTAAGACGTTCAAGCTTGTTACCGTATAGGAGGTTAGCCAATTTTCTCAAGTCTAACGTAGATGAAACATTCACCCAAACACAATCACAACATACACATCACATGATAATCAATAGTTAGGTTTCATTAGATCTAAGCAAACACAAAGTAAATTAGCCTATCATGTTGAAAGAAAGACAAGCACAAGCATATATCACACAACACATAGACATATTGTATGAATAAAGACTTATCTTGGATTAAACATGCAAGTTAGAGGGGTTAGGATACCCTCTAAGGTCTGTAATACACGTACCAGGGTTTAACCCTAAAGTTCTCCACTCCAAAATTCCTCTCAAAATAAGAAAAAACGTTCTATATATATAGAAAACGCGGGCTGACGGCGTCAGCCCAATAGGTGACGTCGTCAGCTCGGCGATTAGGGTTTCCTGACGGCCTTGATTGACGTGGTCATAATTGCTGGTTCCAGATCTGACGGCCTTGGTTGACGGCGTCACAATTTACACTACGAACTCTCTGGATCGTCACGAGTCTTTTTTCCACTTCTGGACTTCACTTGTTCCTGACGGCGTCACTTAGTAGAGTGTGACGGCGTCACCTTCAGTAATCTTCAAGGTCTTTTGAGTTTTTGTTGTTTTCCGCACTTTTTCACTCCGAAAACGCCCGAAAATGCTTCTTTTGCGATTTTCCTTTCAAAAGTACCTAAAATGAGAAAAGAAACGACTTTGGGTGAAATCCAAACCAAAAACATACGAATTAGGACTCAAACCGACCCCTAAAAACGTAACATTTTTCGTCTCATCAAGCTACTTATTGATGGGAAAGCTACTCTTGTGGATGATGATGATCATCTTATTCAAAATGTTGATTATCCGGGGTCTACTTTTTCTACTAAGAGGGTTAACCCATTCTCTAATGTGGGAGAGATTGTTGTTTCAGACAGTGATGAAGACGAGGTTGTGAATACGTTTGATGAGTCCATGAACCTATTTGATGGTGGTCATGATCGTGAAGATGATTATGATGACTATGATTATGATGACTATGCGGATCAGGTCTATGATCTTCCAGAGAATTTGGATGCATTATATGACATGTATGGTATCAAGCTCCAAGGTCTTGGTAGAAAGTAATTTTGTTTCATAGAAGTCTAATGGTATCTTTTGAGTAGTGGTTTCTTCTTATTTAGAGAATTGGAAGTATCTTGTTATGTAAGCTTTCCCGCCTATGTAACGGACTGAGATATGGGATTCACTCATATCCTTTGTACTAAAACATTTTTTGGAGTAATATATTTATCGGGTCTTTTGACCTGTAAAAGAAAAAAAGTTTCGTCAAACTAATGAACTAATGAGTATGCAACACCCGCAAAGTTAAAGTTTAATAATAAATATTTTAACAGTATTTATGAGATATACCATATTTTGCAAAAATGACATTACTTATTTTTACATACATATATTTTACCTTAAGAAGCCTAATTTACATTTATAACATTTTGTAGTACAAGAGACCGACCAATACTATGTTATCTTAGTGACTAAGTAAAGTGCATGTTGCTATTTGTTCAAGAGCAACATACGGTTCACACTTATAGCTCATTTTAGTAGAGGTGTTGGCATCCAAACATAATATTAACGTGGCCATCTAAGTCTATGCTTCTGCGGCCAAAAAATCTAAGTCTATGTTTAATTTAAGGTGGAAATACAAGTGACACATGACTTTATTAGGAAAGTGCTTACTTTATTAGGAAAGTGCTTAATTAGTGTTTGTTTGAAGAGCAAGTAAACTTAGCCACCAAACTATGTGATATTATTTAGAAAACTAAGCACCAACTTAAAAGAGTATACAAAAAGTGCTTTTTATGTTTAGTTTTCACGGGTACTAATGAAGGAAGACACATATATTGGTCTTAGATAATATTCACTATGTTTACATATATTTTGTAACACCCTCAAATTCGGGTCCAGCGAAAGCATACATGCATTGAGGTGCTACTATATTGGTATCACAACATAAGATACAAAGAATGGTTTTTATTTCATCAATTTAGAATAAAATTCATTATCAAAAACATTAAGTTTACATTATATGAAATTAGCGTTGAAATAGGCCCATTAAATAAATAAAGCGGTCTCAATAGAGTCTTCTATGACCGTGCCCCTTGCCAAGCGCCTCCAAAAGTAAGCTATCGCATTAAACCTGAGAATACATTGCTAAAAGGTCAGCTTACGCTGGTGAGTTCACATGTTTAGACACAAAAGCATGACATCACATTAACGTACCAATTAACCAAAACGCATAAATCTGCTACACTAGACTAAAGCATCAACAACATCTCATCTCATATCAGAAACCAAAATATCTTCCTATAGGTGCACACTATAGACTATACCGCACTAGTAGACATGTTACTATACTCCTACACGATAGTAGATAAAATATAATAACCCTACACTTGCAGCCCTTAAACCAAATTCCTAACAAAGCAATATAGTGAATGGCAACAAGACCATAAATAAACCAAAACCAAATACAATCAATAAACCAAAGCAAACCCCAATTAAACATCGCAAATAACCAAATAATTGATCAAATAAAATAAAAAGACGACGAGCATGTATTNCTTACTTTATTAGGAAAGTGCTTAATTAGTGTTTGTTTGAAGAGCAAGTAAACTTAGCCACCAAACTATGTGATATTATTTAGAAAACTAAGCACCAACTTAAAAGAGTATACAAAAAGTGCTTTTTATGTTTAGTTTTCACGGGTACTAATGAAGGAAGACACATATATTGGTCTTAGATAATATTCACTATGTTTACATATATTTTGTAACACCCTCAAATTCGGGTCCAGCGAAAGCATACATGCATTGAGGTGCTACTATATTGGTATCACAACATAAGATACAAAGAATGGTTTTTATTTCATCAATTTAGAATAAAATTCATTATCAAAAACATTAAGTTTACATTATATGAAATTAGCGTTGAAATAGGCCCATTAAATAAATAAAGCGGTCTCAATAGAGTCTTCTATGACCGTGCCCCTTGCCAAGCGCCTCCAAAAGTAAGCTATCGCATTAAACCTGAGAATACATTGCTAAAAGGTCAGCTTACGCTGGTGAGTTCACATGTTTAGACACAAAAGCATGACATCACATTAACGTACCAATTAACCAAAACGCATAAATCTGCTACACTAGACTAAAGCATCAACAACATCTCATCTCATATCAGAAACCAAAATATCTTCCTATAGGTGCACACTATAGACTATACCGCACTAGTAGACATGTTACTATACTCCTACACGATAGTAGATAAAATATAATAACCCTACACTTGCAGCCCTTAAACCAAATTCCTAACAAAGCAATATAGTGAATGGCAACAAGACCATAAATAAACCAAAACCAAATACAATCAATAAACCAAAGCAAACCCCAATTAAACATCGCAAATAACCAAATAATTGATCAAATAAAATAAAAAGACGACGAGCATGTATTCTCCCCCAAAAGTTAGAAAATGGTAAAAGTATGGGCCATGAACTCACCTAAGCCACAGCAACGCAACTATCACAACTGACACGACTGGCATCTAGCTATCACAACGGTATCCAGAAGACGGGTACGACGGTATGAAAATGGTGAAACCTAATATGTATACAACCATCTCTTAATACGGCGCGAAACAATAAAATCTATAAAAGACAATGTGTCTTAGTTTTCGTGGATTACTCTTATTATTACTTATAAGACGTTTAGTATCAATGTTTCGTGTGGTGATAGGAAGACATAGACTCTAAACACAACTCACGCCAAAGAGAAATGACATCGACATAGTAGAGACTTACCGACTAGAACTCACACCAAAGAGAAATGACATAGACATAGTTGAGACTTGACGACTAGAACACACGCCAAAGAGAAATGACATCGACAAGGTCAATACTGACGAAACTCAAGCTTAATAAAAGAGAACTAGGAAATGACGAGCACTAACTATGTAATATAAATTTGGTCAATTGGTAGTTTCGGTATTTTCCCATAACCCCAAATAGTTTTAAAAGCCAAATTAGTGTTTATAAAAACACAGGTTATTATTTCACTTAACAATTTCCTTAGTAGTTAACGAGTTTTACTACTCGTTATTAGTTCTATATGGGTTAATTGGATATTTTGGTCCGTCGCGAATCAAATATATTAAATTCTTCAAGAGTCTAATATATTGTATTCGTTCCAAGTCCACAATGTCTAATTTAAGTCCCCTTGTCCAATAGGTGTCGATATATAACCAATAATTGTCTAATTTCCAAGTTCAACTCAATGTGTAATTCGACAAGTTCCAATGTCATGCATAGTCCTTTAAATATGTATATTGTCCAAATCTAATTATCATTCCCATAATTACCGAAACATACCAATACTGCAAGCATGAGATATATTAGTCGGACAAACAGATGACTAAGTGAACATTATGTATAAACTTTTAAACACCAAAAAAATAGTAATGGAATTGAATTAATTCAGTGGGTTGGCTAGCCCATTAAATAGACCAAACGGACCCTTAATGATTTCGTTGGGCTTGGCCCAACATTAAAATAACTAGACGCACCCCTAAGGGCTGCTGACATACGCACCTTTGTAACTCGTGGTTAAACCAAAACTAAACCACACCAATGACCACAAAACTGTAACCAAGCCAACACTATGACACCCCTATGTGGGTCGTATCGAGACAGTAAAACAAACGAACACGCCTCCTTGGTGTGTCGTTAACCAAGTGAGCACCTATGTGGTGCTTTCTTTGTGGTGAATCGAACCGAAACCAACACCCTACGTGGATGTTTTGTTGAACCGAGAATGTGATACCCCTATATGAGTCTTTTCTAGGCCGAGACAAACAACAAACGTAAAACCTAAAATGCACCCTAACCGTGTAACTGACTTGAGACCATTCATAGACAAACACTCCCTTGAGTGTGCCATTTACATGCCGAGACAACAACACTCTCTTGGGTGTGTCTTGGTAAGTTGTATCGACAATACTCAAACCGCAAACACAATGTAACACCCCCAAAATTCGTACAGCGGAAGACTTACAAGGTTTCGGGGTGCTACGTGAATTGATACCATCACAAGTATAGATAACGAGATAGCATAGATAATAATGTAAACCAAAGTCAAGAAGAGTTAAAGTTTACATAAATCCATGGGTTTTAGATAGGTAAGCCCAAATAGATAATTTAAAACATAGTAGGTCTTTAAAATAAATATCAGAGTTCCATCGATGTCTCAAGCCAAGCCAAGATCCAAGCAGCACAACCGATGTCCAAGTAGTGAAAGCAAGACTTCTAATTACCTGAGAAATACATGCTTAAAAAGGTCAGCATTCGCTGGTGAGTTCATATGTTTAAAGTAAAATCAATACGGGACCTGAAGAATTTTAGCGCTATGTGTAACTAGAGTAGGTATAGACTCACAATCACAATCACAATCTCAATCACAATCTCAATCTCAATCAATCGTTTATCATCTTAGGAAAGATGAATGGTCATAGTGAGCGGGCCCCTCGGCGGTCACTAGTCAGGCTACAGCAAGGAACCACCCGAGACTGCCCCGAATCTAGGCCGCGATAGCGTCTATTCCAAACTAGGGTCAAACGCCCTAGCTCTAGGTCAACGACTACCTCCGTCTACCCTAAAACTAGCCCACACAATAGCAAAACGAAACAGTAGCAGGTCCAAGAAAACAATAGCATGTATTCTCCCCCAAATTTAGGAAAAACCATTAAAATGATTAAAATACGAGTAAAAGTGGGGCTATGAACTCACCTCGGTCCAGCAAATAGCACAAATATCAACGGAAGCAAAGAAAGTATCAACTATCATGCAACGGCGACTACTGACTCGGCACTACCTAGTAATATCAACACGCTTCAGTGTAATTCTCGAATAAATATTTCCCAATTCCCAAACATATTCCATTTCCGTTTTCAAAACTCTTTCTCAATTCGTTTTAGTGTTTGGTATCCATGTGTGTGTGTGTGGTGTCGACTCAACAAGACTCAAGTGAACTCACACTTCCAAAGGATTCCATCAAATAAAACCATAACAATCTACTTGACAAGCTCTTATAGCCTACTAAGTCGTCAAATCATATTGTCAAAGCTTATCGAACTAGTCACCTCAATAAACTCTACAATGTATCTATCTCACTTATTCCTCCAAGACTACATTACCACCTAAGGGGTCGTAAGATATGCTATCCATTATTAAATCTTCCCGACATACTTAACGAGTTCTCATTAGATTCGTTAACTACGTAAGCTAGACGTGCTAATGCCAAATATCCGTGACTTATAATTAAATACTCAATGCTTAACATTTAGGCAAATCCTAGTTTTGCGTGCCCTCGAATATTTAATAACTCGCGCCAAATAACATTTACTTTTGAAAACCTTTATGTTTTATTACTAAAACATTTCCTTTTCATCTCGAAGACAATCTCATATTTATATCTAATAAGGTTTCCGACAAATATTAATCTAATTTAATAGCTAATATTTGTTGATAACGTTATTATCTATTCGTTCCACTTATTCATTATATATACATATATATATATATACATTTGCATACATATATATTTATATACACATGCATAAGTTAGTTATCAAGTTTAATAGTTTAACGAGTTATTATTTATTCGAGTTCACGAGTCCAAGTCATCACTCTCGGACTATCTAACATCGTCTGAGTCCAAAAAGTTTCAAAAATTAATATTACGGCTTTGTCGGAGTCAACCGTGACTAGAAAGTCAAGATAATCTCCGACTTTGCACAAGTTCACATTTTATACTAAATATGCCCAAGTAAGTCAATAAACGCAATCAACCTCAACTCTCGTAGCCGACTACGGCTCACGTTTAACCTAACTTCGTCAACTTATTGTCATCACAACTTCATAACCCTTCATCGAATAAACAACTCCAAACAACAACATCAACTCCAAATCTCTTTCCCGTCGACAAACACAACAACGACAACAACAATACCAACAATCCCTTACCGAGACCATAAGGGTCTCGGCTTAATCTCACCCTTCGCCTAAGCAAACCAAGCTGACCCTAAGTGGTCTCATTCTCTCGACAACACCAACAAATCTATCATTCTTCAAATCCAAGTCCCACTTCCAGATCCTAGTACTCGGCTCCAAACCATGTGATAACAACACTTAACCAAAACCAGAATACAACAAGTTAACAACAACAATAACGAGAACATCATCAAAGCCGTGAGCCTGTGCTCACGGTTCGCTGCAGCTCGAAACAAACCCCAAACAAGAACAACAAGAAAGATAAACGTCAAGGATACCGTGAACCACATCCACAAACGAACACATCAAGAATACCGTGAGCACGGGCTCACGGTTTGAGTACACTCGACACACACGGACACACAACACAACTCGGATACCACTTCTAGTTTTCATCATTTTTATAAAACAAAAACTTTAAAACCCATTTATATAAACCCGAAATAATAGCAAAATCACGAGTTGACTCGTAACCGAGTCAAACCCACGCGTGAAAACGCGTTTTCTTACCGTCTCTTCCATGGATCTACAGTTTTGGGAGGTTAAAATGGTGGTGGTGGTGTTTTAGTGGCGCGTGTATGGTGAAACGAGGTGTTAAGGTAGGTTTTAGAGCGCGTATAGTATATTAAGAGGAAGAGGAGGTAATGGTGGTCATTTCTATGGTGGCGGTGTAGTGGTGGGAGCGGCGGTGTGACGGTGGTGAGGGTGGCCGGCGGCTGAGGTGAAGAGAGAAGGGAGAGAGGTTGAAGATGAGAAATGAAATGGGATAAGGGTTTAGGGTTAGGGTATATTAGTTTTATTTTAGATAAATTGTAATTTGGTCCTTGTCTAGTTTATTATTTAGCAAAAGGGGTCGGGTGCAAGGACTCGCGGTGCCAATGTTTATAAACTCTCCCGTTATCACTTACTTTTAAATCAAGAAAATAGTAACAAACGTCGCCAATGTTAATTTTTTTATTTTCCACCGATTACATTTAAACACATTTCCCCATTAAATTCGATCATAAATACGTTTATAAAATAAAACGTAACCGTTCCTCATGAAATCCCGACTCTCATTTCTCGAGTTAAACTTCATTTTCAAAAAGTCCTTGACACGCGTTCACGTACTCGTCATCATTTTTCAAAGTTATCTTTCCACGCAATCATATTATAAATACGTTCGTTTAATATATAAACGTAACCGTTAATTAAAATTTTCACATTGTTAGGTTTCCTAGTGCCAGAGTCGAAGTAGTGCCTAATTATCGCAATCAAACACGTAATATTACACATACTCAATCACCCATTTCCCGTAATTTCTGAAAACCGTTTCAATAAAATTAACGATTCATTTTAATTATATTTCCGCATTTTAAATCCGGTTCTCAATTTTTACCAGTTGTCACAGCCTCCCAGCCTCAGAAGAAACCCGTCCCGGGTTTCACTTAAAGTTACCCATCAAGATCGAATAAAGATAGATTCACAAAATTTCATCCTCGCATTCACCACGTGGGTGGAGGGCTATCACAAAATCTCCAACAAGCTCAAACACAACGATATGACTTGGCTTAGATCGCCAGATTTTTCACGAATAAGATTTCAACGAGCTCCTCAATGGAGGTTGACGTTCATCATCATAGGACTGAAAATTTACGGCGGTAATCTCTCTCGGAAGTTTCCTTCCAGATTACACATCAAGAGCCTCGTGGACTTCTCCATGTCCCAATAAAAGCACTAGTATCGCGAGTTAGATCCAGTAAGAATTTTTGAGCAAAACAGGATAGCAAGGATTAAGTTTTTCACGTTTACTCAACGTATTCCACCATCTCTAGGTGACACCTTAATCATCCTCTTGCTCTACCCTTCACATCTTAATATTCATTTCGGCGGTCTCACGAATGAAAATCGATATAGCGAATTTGCTGTCTCAAATTTCCAGCTTAGCGAGAGTTAGGTTGGTACATACAACCATAAAGAGTTT
>LBNU01026791.1:1868-24228 GCA_014162995.1 Artemisia annua | reverse complement strand
ATAAACTCTCCCGTTATCACTTACTTTTAAATCAAGAAAATAGTAACAAACGTCGCCAATGTTAATTTTTTTATTTTCCACCGATTACATTTAAACACATTTCCCCATTAAATTCGATAATAAATACGTTTATAAAATAAAACGTAACCGTTCCTCATGAAATCCCGACTCTCATTTCTCGAGTTAAACTTCATTTTCAAAAAGTCCTTGACACGCGTTCACGTACTCGTCATCATTTTTCAAAGTTATCTTTCCACGCAATCATATTATAAATACGTTCGTTTAATATATAAACGTAACCGTTAATTAAAATTTTCACATTATTAGGTTTCCTAGTGCCAGAGTCGAAGTAGTGCCTAATTATCGCAATCAAACACGTAATATTACACATACTCAATCACCCATTTCCCGTAATTTCTGAAAACCGTTTCAATAAAATTAACGATTCATTTTAATTATATTTCCGCATTTTAAATCCGGTTCTCAATTTTTACCAGTTGTCACACACAAGACCAACACCCTATCTTGACTACTAACAAAACGCACCCTACATGGGTGTTGTCTTGAGCCGAGACAAAACCAAACGAGCACACCCCTTGGTGTGTCGTTGAACTCATCAAAAACCAAAACCAAAATAACATCAATAACAATGAGACTCATAGCACGACTAAATCCGTGAACCCCATGACAATTAAATCCGGGTCAACTCGACCCATATCCCAACTCGAGACCAAGACAACTAATCCAAAACCACACAAAACTTATCCTTAACAAGTTTTAATCCGTATTTTAATATTCACGAAATACATATCATATTCATGTTATAGCATAAGTTTAGTTTTAGCCTAAAGTGTTGCAGAATAGGTCAAATTCCATTTTATTTAAGTGCATGTATTGACTTCAGCAGATCCATACGACGTATAGACATAAATCTATATGGCGTATAGACCCCATACGGCGCATAGACAAGTTCTATGCGGCGTATGGGAGGGTTTATGGCATTAAACATGTGTAAGGTCAAAGTGTTGGTCAGGTACGAACAAGTATGTAATTTAGAAAGATAGCCAGGTACACCCAAGTATGCGAAACAAAATAATAGTCAAGTATAAACAAATAACTAATGATGATAGAACTAGAGCTAGTCAGTCATGTTAATGTTAGTTTCAGAAATCAGTTTCAGTACAACTCGGTTATCAACTCAATTTCAGTATAGCCTAGTTATCAGTCAGACATGCAAAATGCTAAATGCACTAAGTCTTGTGTGGAACAATTGATTTACACTCTCAGTCAATCATGTGTGGACATCATGCATATGCATTTAGTCATGTGTGGAACCATGCTTTATGCACTTATGATCCTTTATGGGTTTCGTGCTTTATGCACTCATGCTTTGTGCACTCAGTTAGTAACGTGTCTTATGCACCCATTCAGTATCATGCTTTATGCACTCAGTTTTAGTTGCAGTTTCAGATAAAATTAGCAGTTCAGTTTTAGTACAATTCAATTATCATCTCTGCTTCACTGTAACTTAGCTATTAGTTTAGGTTCAGTATAGCTCAGTTATCAGTTCAATTTCAGCATAGTACATTAAGAGTTATCAGTTCAATTTAAGCATAGTACATTAATTGATTTAGATTCAGTATAGTTCAGTGATCAACTCATATTCAATATAGCACAGTATTAGTTTTACATTTAGTCTTAGATTCAGCTTCAGTTTTAGTACAACTCATGTAAGAGTGATGAGAATTCAATTCCAGTTTAGTTTTAGTAACAATTTAGCAATGATTATAACATGTTACTGTATATGTTTTAGTTTCAGCACCGTTATCTCATTAAGTCAGTAAGACTTACTGTTCTTAGTTATGTTTTTATGTAGGTAAGTCTAATAAGGATTTGGGGCTTGTAGATAGAATATGGTGAATTAAGGGAACGATAATGCTCATGCTCATAGGTGACGAGCATCTCATCCCTACTTCTTTGTTATCAGCTTGTTTACACCCCAACAAACTTTGTTACTGTATTTTAGATGTTAAAACAGATTGTATTCAGTCATGAGTCAAATTGTATGTTTTAGAATATGGTTATGTAGTAATGAATCAAAACTAGGGTGTTTGGGTTAACACCCGCATTTCACATATTTAACACTTATGCGCATTGTTTTTATGAAATACTTGTACATAATTTTTTTTTAGTATTATAAAAAGTATGTTCCGGGTTTTACAAGTTTATAGCATGTATAGATCATGTTCGGAAAAATGATGTTTAAGATTGAGCAGGCCTATACTGTGTATAGCCATTTAATTAAAAAATAATAATAAATAAATAAATAAATAATTCAGGGCGTTTCACCGAACAAAAAGTATTCAAGTCGAGTCAACCTCTTTCAAAGTTCAACTCGATTCAACTTGTTTATACCCATAGTTCATGTTCAAGTAAATATTGAATCATAAGTTAGAGCATATGCAATGACATTTTATCATTTACAACTTTTGCAAGTAGAACTAAGCAGCTGGATAACGTAAAAATACTTTAAGAAACACCAAACATCCCAATACACATCTCAAGAAACTTAGAAATACTAAACATGCCCTTACACATCTCGTTATTTTACATAGTAACCAAAATGTTTAGAGTCTAACCATACCGGCCATGTGATGATGTGAGATACAACCTAGCCAAGAGAAGTGTTTTCAAGTGTATGTGACGGCAAAAAGTTGATATATCTTACCTATCTTTATTAGCATTACACGGTTAATTTGGTACTTTTGTGATCACACAACCCACGTCAGCTTTTCGAATATGAGGACTTAATTTGGTTTAAGTGCGTGTACCAGTAAACACAAATCTACTATAAGGCTACTCGCAGTGGGAAAAAAATAGTCGGTCACATGCATTGGTCGACCGATATGTAAATCTGTCAAGGCCACTGTGGGCACATTGTGAATATCAGTCGAGGGTCATGATTTTGGATCTATCGGTCTAAATAACGACCGATTGTTAGACACACAAAAATCCAAAAAAAAAAAAAAAAAAAAAAAAAAAAAAAAAAAAAAAAAAAAATAAAAAATTTTAAAAATTTTTAAAAAAAAAAANNNTTATAAAGTTATTGATTGATTTGCATTTAGTTTTCACCTTAACATGTTAAATGGGAAAGCTAGAAAAAACAGTTTAAATGGGAAAGCTAGAAAAACCTGTTTAAAATACATGTGTTTATAAAGTTATTGATTGATTTGCATTTAGTTCCCAAGTAACTATAGTTTTTCTCCACAATAAAGTACATGTGTTATAATTGTTTGTATGTGTTTCAAGGGGTGTGCATACGTGTATATTTTAACTCCAGCTTATTAGCAAGTTAGTAAGTTATCGACTCTACTGGCTGGATGTTTGAAACTAATTTTAATTGACACGTCATATTATTGTATTTTTGTGCACATGTGTTGTGTTTTGTTTTAAGGTTGTACAATACACTAGTGTCTGATTCGGGGGTATGTTATTTTCAAAAAAAATTGTTTTTCCTAATGGGCTGATTGTGAGATGGAGACAATGAACCACAAGATCATGTATATGCACATGTATTTTTCTTATGTTTGTTGTACGAGATAGAAAATAAATGAGTGAGTTGTTTTGTTCTAAGAATTTTGCTTTTAATCAACTTCTTTAAATATATAAACTCAAATACACATGCACATACTACACCATCAAAGTTGGTTAATTAGGAAATGTGTTTGAACCTCTTTACAAAGTTCTAATTGATTACGTGCAACTTGCAGGTGTTTTCAAGAAACTTAGACTCTGGAGTGAACGTTTTAGTAATTTCAGGTCCTCAATATATTTTGCCAAGGTGTGGACAATCACCAATATGAAGAGTGCACATGTGTTTTGAACAAATACATCCATTCTAGCAAAAAGTTCATCATGATAAAGATAAAGATAAAGATGTAATAAATACAAGTGCATGCATGAGATACAAGTGAACATCAACGAACTCGGATACGTATATACAAGTGCATATGTATAAATTCGCAATGAGAATTGAAGACATCACACATACGCATAACCGAAGTCAAAGTTGGTGTTGTTGAAAATGTTCCAACGTGCATATATGCATAACAGAAGCCGAATTTGGTCTTTTTATCATATCATTCCAGCATGCATATATGTTTGCACATGTATTTGACTTTTATAAATGACTTGAATTCCTTATAATATTAATCATTGTTTACTTTTTGTTTGTCAGAAATATTGTGTTAATGTCTACTTTCTTAAAATACAAATGACGTTATTAAAAAATATATATATATATATGAATGAAAAGACTATGAATGATGACAACTTGTACAAACATTAGAACAAAGAAATAAACAAATAAATAAGATACGAGTATATACGAAATCCCTGCAATCAAGGAACTTCCTAAAATAATAAAAGCCATTAATTAATTTTAGAATTAAACATAAATAGTAATTTTACCACTTTACCCTTTTGAATTAAATAATAAATATACATATCTAAAAAAATCTGATTGGTTGATGCTGGTTCTCGCAGTTCTCGACCTTTTTTTGGTTCTGAAAAGAACCCTACCCTATAAATATATATATATATATATATATATATATATATATATATATATATATATATATATATATATATATATATATATATATATATATATATATATATATATATATATATATATACATATATATATATATATATATATATATATATATATATATATATATATATATATATATATATATATATATATATATATATATATATATATATATATATATATATATATATATATATATATATATATATATATATATATACATATACTAGACTTCTAAGCCCGCCCGATGGGCGGGCATGACTTGTAATGATAATTTGGATGGTTTTAGTTAACGCAAGTTACAGTTTTAAAATGTTGACTTGTAATGAAAATTTGGATGGTTTTAGTTAACGTAAATTATTGGTTTAAGATGTTGACTTGTAATGATAATTTGGATGGTTTTAATTAATGTAAATTATTGTTTTAAGATGTTGTGTGTGCGTTTTGTTTTTTCTTTTAACATGACATTTTTATAAGGGTAAAAGCTACAAAATAGTCGCATATTTTTAAATTTGTGCCAAGTTGAAATACTTACTTTTTTATTCAATGACTTCAACAATCTACTTTCAAATTTTGTTCCAACTTCACCAATATTGCCTCTAAAATGACTATATTATTATATTTTTGTTTCGAAATGTCTACAATGTACACCAAAATGAATAAAGAAGGACATTAATAAAAGTACTTTGGTCATTACTTTTGTTAACAATCAGAAAATACAGAAATGTGCTCGACTCATTTAAAGCCGGGCAGATTTAGGTCGTCATGCCTCAAACATGCCAAATGTGTATTGACCACCTGAAGAATTAGTCATTTTTTGTATCATATTTGAGAGCTTGGCTATTTATATAGAAGTAAAAAAAACTCGAAGTAAAGTAATTCAAGTCAGCCTTTCCCATTTTCACCCACAAAAAAGCCACCCATTTAGCTGGTTCTCAGACTCGACTGGTGACATTGGAAACAAATTCCTCATAATCTCCAATTTTGTCAATAAATCATCCACAAGATCAGGTCTATTCACAGGTTCTTTTTCACAACGTCTTAAACCCAAATAAGCCAAGTCCTTTACATGCTCAATCAGCCAATCACCAGCGGGCATATCTAAGACCGTACCAAAATTCCCATTTTTTAAAGCATATTTCACATCATTTACAACGCTGGAAGCTGATCTCCCTGTTAATATTCTTAACAACACAACCCCAAATTCATAGACATCTGAAGTAACCGAAAGCTTTTTAGAATCAGGAATCAAACGGTTGATACCCAAATCACTTAATTTAGATAAGTGGTTTGAATCAAGAAGAATGCTTTTGAGATTCAAGATTCCATGGGTGATAAGAGGTTTACTGGAATGTATAAAGATCAAAGCAGAGCATATATCTGAAGCAATTTGGATTAGAGAATGCCATTGGAAAGGCATAGTTTTGCCACGTGAAGTGACTCGATTTTCAAGGCTGCCATTTTCAAGATACTCGTAAATTAGTGATCTGGTTTCTAGACAAACACGGATTAGTGTGACAATGTTTGGGTGCCTTATTCTACTGTCAAAACCTCAGTATGCATCAAATCATCAATGATGACCCGCATTAAGAATCATAGGGGGAATTTGATATTAGAGGTTTCAACACGGATGGGTCCATCACTCCATCTCATACAAAAAATTACCCGTTTCAAAATAGGCTGGTCGGGTTGGCCAATACAAAATTTTGGAGAATCTCTTTGTAAAACAAATGCTTTTGATCGCTTTAACTTTTCATGTTTAAATTTGTCCTAAAGAACTTAGCCATTTGACATGTTAGAAATATAACCCAAATCGACCCAAACATGTTCTTTCCCAAACAGCCCTTAAAATGTTTTTATGATTATTCAAGTAGACATATAATTCCAAATATGCTTTGTTCAAAAAAGCCCCAAAGACATTTTTTCAGTCCAAACAGCCCTTACAGTACAGTTAATTCAGGAAAAAATGTAAAACAAATTAACAAACCGAAGTGTACAAACCTGGATACCATCAAATATATTTCCAAATATTCAAGGGCCAACTCATGAGACAGGGGCTGCAAGATTGAAGAGAAATTACATTAAGCAGGATTCAAATTATAGCAATCTCAAGGGGAGTGATACTGTGTAAATTCATACCTTGTGTGTCTGAAAACTGGATTATTTACCATCAACCCAGTTGTTTCTTCATAAACTGAAACAACACACATTTTTTTCTTAATATTATGCAACCGAAGATACGTAAGGAGTACACTAAACACATGAACTACTTGTAACAACCTTTTTGATTCTGTAATAACTGATCGTTGTGAGCTCTTGAAAAGTGAGACTCCTTTAAAGTACAGATATCTTCATTATTGTTAACATAAAAAAGTTCTAAATACAACTGTAATTTTTATTTTATTAAAGGCAACCAGCAAAATACGGAGTAATAGAAACTTGTTAACTAATTTTTATTTTATTAAAGGTAACCAGCAAAATTTATTGGTTTTGAAATGATACATGTGTTGGGAAGGTGAGAATAATCAAACCTGATTGTATTTAGCAAGACGTTCATACCTACATGGTGCTCCGGTCTTGATTTGGCCCTATTGAGTGTGATTACATCATATATTCAGCATCACACTGTGACTCGATGTGCTTATTGCTATATATAGTTTTTGTTAGAAATAGTGACTATTTACTGTTGCCAAACCCACAGCGAGATCAACAATGAAGGTGACTTCTGTTTCTCCACTGTGACACAATATCAAATCGTTATTTATGCAAAGATGATGCAAGAACAAATATGGAGATCCTATTTACGGTTAGTGACTTTATTATACCTGCGATGACTGGCCATCACACCCCAACCAACATGTTTGGGCATCTTCACAGCTTCAATTATCTCAGTCACGGATCCAATTTGGTTAACCTAAGATTAAACAAATAAATGGTAAAAGTATATCAGATGTACTGCCCACAACATGAGTTCACAATGGTATATAATGTGCTGTCTAAAAAAGTATATGCCATGTACATAGGAACCTACAGAATCAAGCCTTAAAACTCAATTTTTTTCTCATACTTCATCTTCTTGCTTAAAGGACCAACTTCAAGCATTTGAGCTTTCGTGTTCACAACCCTCTCCTTTTTGGCAATTCTCTTAGTTTCAGCTTTCTGGTAGTAACATGCATATATAAAAAAAGATTAACATTGGGAAAATAAATAAAGATAAATAAAAAAAAAACATATAAGAACTTTATAGGCATACATACCATTGACAATTTCTCTAATAACCCACTGTTGCTGCTTTCAAGAGATGTACCAATGTGTTAGCCATTGAGCAAAACTGATTCATTACTGCTTGATCCTAATTAGTGACCAAATTATCACACTTCTTCTTACATTGCACGCATATTCACATTCTTAATTTCAATAAAGTTCATTTTTGTTAATAACCACCCTCATCAGTCATTCCACTAATGTGTTTTTTACTTTGAAGAATCTTCACAATCTCATACTTGTGCTCTATAAAAGAATAAAACATCTTACAATGGATTTTTTGTAGATTACATACTCTAGGGTGGTTAAACACCAGCAAAACCGTCAGTTTTCTCAGTGAGTTTATCAGCTGGTAGAGCTGCAACGAAAGTATCCTTATGATCGCCAAGTAAGGATGACGATGGATACATATTAACAACCATTCCTAAGCGTCTCCCAGTCTCGTTACCAATAACCAATTGGTCACCTGGAGATTTTGCATGATACAGTTTTGTACAAAATTGTATAATAAATAAATAAATAAGATAGACTTATAGAATTAGAACACACCTGTGATCATCTTAACATTTAAGTATTTAACAATCACTCCAAGGTCTAAACCTCTTCTAATTGTCTCTGCACAGTCATGCCGAAGTGGATCGAAAAGAGGAAGAAGGCCTACAAATTCCCAAGGGCCACCAGGACTATCTTTACTATTAGCAGGTCCTTCCTGTGTGAAAGTAAACCATACATCAAATATAGAGAATCTAAAATTCAAATAAGTACAGAGAAAATTTGTACCTATTTCATTCCTGGCGAGCTACTCCAAGAGATCGAAGTCCACCATCAATGTATGTAAGAGTGGTTCTCTAATTAGTTGATCAAATGGAAGAAAGTGCACTTTTGTAATTCCTTATCGCACCTTGAAAAGCCAGTATAAGAGAGGAGAGAGGTTGAATGACATTATGGTCTATTTGAAGTGCTCTATATTGGAGACTATAGATAGATTAAGAATTTGGGTGTTTGTACCTCGAGCTTTGTCGGCTTTTTCATGATCATTCCCATAAAAGAACTCACAAACATCATGGTTGACCATATTGATGTATTAGACTCTAAAATCAATAAGCTGCCAACAAAATTAGAGAAATCAAATTAGAGACGCAAATGAAAAGCACTGATTCAAGTTCTTACATTAAACACTATAAGTATGATATGAGTTACCTCTTGGCTATGTTTTAGCTACTGTACACACTGGCTTCTACCATCAAAAAATATTTTTCTCAATCATCCTTTACAGTAAAAGAAATTTTTTTTAAAAAAAAAAAAAAAAAAAAGGAATCCAAACACCATTAAAAACCTGCATAATTTATACAAAACCACAACAACAGCATGATGAGTAACTCACTCGATCTTACCTGGTACATTTTCCCAGTAACTTCTCATCTGCCAGAATCAATAAGTCATCAACCATAGCTAAACTTCAAGGAATTTCGTGTAAAAAAGGTCAGGCAATTAGCTCATAACGGAATTCTGTCGGGATATTTCTCCTTATCCTTGAAGCCCCAGCTTAACTCATTGCTTAAATAATGATATTCAAATA
Source organism: Artemisia annua (assembly GCA_014162995.1). Taxonomy (NCBI): domain Eukaryota; kingdom Viridiplantae; phylum Streptophyta; class Magnoliopsida; order Asterales; family Asteraceae; genus Artemisia; species Artemisia annua. The sequence continues at coordinate 14,770 of LBNU01026791.1, read as the reverse complement.
CCACAACCATTTAATATTACAATCGAGATCACAAATAAGTCAAATTGAGTTTACCTAGCGTGTGTCTGTCCTAACCTCACAAACTTTGTTTAGCAAACAACCCAAAAGTAATCAAGTATCCTTTAATTCCCTAACCAATGTATATCTAGGGTGTGCTTGGGACTGCTCTTTTTTTTTTTGCTTATTTTTAAGCAAGATCAGTTTTGTGTCACTCAAACTAATTCTGCTTCTCTTGTTTATTTAAAGTGAAAAAGGAAGTTTCTAATAAGCAAGTAGCTCACGTACACCATATACTAATCAGATGGCAAAGATTTCAAAATACTAATCAGAGCGTGCCTAGACGTTCATTATCCTTATAATCATGAAGCCTAACCACCATATATATAGTTAAGAGTTATCGACTCTATAACTATAGTTTTGTATTTAACAAAATTTAGGGTAATACCATTCTACCACAAAAGAAAAATTATTCTACTTGCAATTTAACACCAAACCAAGTGGTATTTTGAGCGACTACAGATACACAATCGGCAGGTAACTCTTTGGTATGCAAACTTCCTACTGATTCTGAGACAAAATTATGTGGCTGAACATCAGATTGTAAATGAGTAGCAAGCAATTGATAATGAAGTGCAACTATTTAGTTCTGTTACGATCTCGCCTACTAAACTTGTAACACCATACTCTGTGTTTTATGTATACCATTGTTTAATGATAAATGGAGGAAATAAAAGTTTGGCTAAACTCTTCCCATTTTCTATAGCATTCTGTATTATACAACTATAGTATCTTTCATTCAAATTAATCAATAATCGCAATATTCTGCCTCGTTTACCATTATCTCCCTCATCTTCCTACGGATCTACAATACCAGGAAAAAATTTAGATTAAGAATTCACAACAATTTCCACATTCTATGTGTAAATTTATCTATAGCAAGAGATTCTTATCAGGACAGGTGCATACTTTTTAAACGTAAAAAATAGACTCTAAAAAACAAAAAAAACACTTAAAACATGTGCATACTTCTAAACGCACAAATTGGTCCAAAGCTGCAACTCCAGGTGTCATTGTGTGATCCTTTTTAAACCTTAAAAAAATTACTGGAACTCCAAGGGTCATTGCCTGAGCCTTTAGGTGATATGGGACAGAAAAAAATTGCTTACGCGGCCCATTGACTACCATGGCTTGTTAGTACCTCTGCCAAAGGGCTCACCACAAGTATCCTTGGTGACGGTGAACGACCCTCCGGATTGAGATTCCCATATATACTGTTCATCATCATTGTGCTTGGTAGTAACAACAACCTTATCAGCAACCAAGTTAGCAGAGTAGAAACCAACACCAAATTGTCCAATCATGCTACGTTGCTAACATCAGCACCAGCAGTGATGGCTTCCATGAACTCCTTGGTTCCAGATCTAGCAATGGTACCCAAGTTGTTCACCAAATATGATTTTTTTCAGCCAATGCTTTAGCCTATGAATGAAAACCCAAACAGTTGGACTCAAAAATCATTTACACATTATCATTTCACATCTGATTAAGTTGTCCCTGTAAAAAAGTGACTCATAAGAATATGTTGTTCAAAATCACATACCACACGCTCTTATGTGCGTTTGTCTTTCAAGCCTGGCCCTTGGTTTGTGGTCACTTTCCCCTTCAACATCCTGGAACTTTGCAGCTGGCGTAGAAGCTTTTAGAATAAGGCGGTGTTAGTGAGTACAAAATGTTATGGAAAAAGTGGAGAATTATCTCATAAAAAACTTGAATGAAAATATACCTTCAAAAACTGAGTTGAGATCGTCAAAAAAATTGGTCGTGGGAGATGCTTTCCTCACATAAGAGAAAGGCTGGTTTGGGTTATACATTAGCATTAATATCAACTGGAATACTGGACATCAGCACATTGATGAACAGAGACAACATAATGCAGCTTCATTTCCTTATTTGATAAGTAGGTGACCAGCGGATCTCCATCTGATATTTTTCAATATAACACCTATCTGGATTATGGATATTATCAATGTGGTGCCTGTGTGCTCAAAAGCAATAAATAATATTAAATGCATCGTACGAAGGAGATGGTAAAACCACAAAGTTACAGGTAATGTATATTTCATGTTTACCAAAGTACCCTTGTACTCACAGTTAGAGGTGTACGTTATTAATACATCCTTCATTCTAAGAAGCTTGGTATTAGTTGGGATGATCGGTGCAAAGGTGGTTACCTGATATACACAAAACAAATATTTCTAATGTTTATATGTTGTTTGCTAGCTACCAAGTACTTCCATAAAAAAAAACGATAGTTAAATAAGTTCCATTATAGATAAAAAAAATAATTCTAAACGACATGAAGTACTACCGACTCCTTACCATAACAGAAAGAAGAGAAGCATGGATGACGATATTGAGTGCAGCAGCCATAAAACCATTCACGTCGATTTTCATGTCTCCTTCAAGCCACAATTGGGTTACCAAAAGTACCCCAGCAAACAAAACTACATCAACTATCCCAGCAGCTCAATCTTTTCGCCTAAAATCAACATAATCATAGCAATCATAGCATGTATTGGAGTTGCATTTTTTTAGCAGCCACAATACCCCAAACAGATATCAATTGCTAATAATCCTATGAGAACAATGATGAAACAAAGCAACTGCATATGATGTTTATCGAATAACCATTAACAACTAATTTGTCTGAAGCAATTAAATCATCGAAATCATACCTATGTTATGCATGTTGCAATTACAGTCAAGCCATCTTACATTGGATCGAAATAACGCAGTTCCATGTACACTTCATCTTCAAACCTGCAAAAACACAAAATAAATTAAAGCACATGTGTATTATGTTTTTATGATTATGAGAATAAATAAACAAAAACACGAATCTGCCTATAAAAAACCCAATCAAAGATGCCTTAAAATGATTTGAGAATAATCTACAAATACACAAAATTAGGTTTTTTGTGATTTTAAAGTTCACAGAGATTTGATTTATTGTTTGACATATAAAATGGATAATATGGTTACGTAAGTTGTATGGATACGTATCTTTATAAGTTGTACTTGATCATTAAACAAACCTACGATAAATCCTACGATAAACCTACGATAAATCCTGTAATACCTGATCATTAAACAAAAAACTTATATCAAATTAGAACTAAAGTTAGATTATCGTACATGATAGGAAGATAAGATACTTACCTTGTTGCATATGAGTTCCATTGGACGTATCCACTTCAGGTTGGATGAAGAGTAAGGTTAGTTGGATTTAGGGTTCTTTTTGTTGCCGTGATTATGTGTGACTATTTTTTCTGAATAGATTAGGGTTGATATATTGAATGTTGAATGAGAAGAAAACCGTGTTTGGCCCTTTCAATGCTTTAAACATGGTATAGATATGGGAGGCAGGTAATGTTTATGTTAGTATATTAATTTTGTTTTGCAATTGTATATCACAACTTGTGACATGGTCTAATGGTTGAGGCTCTTGTTAGTGGATGACCAGTCCAAGGTTCGAATCTCGCGAAGGCTAATTTTTTTACAGAATTAAATCCGAGTTTCTTTACAAAATTTCGCATGATGACATGGACATATTGTCATATACAAAATAAGTTATAAAAATTGCTTACATGGACAGAAAGTGATGACATGGCTGATAATGAATTACTGGATAATGATGTGGCATTAATGACGTCATACGCCTCCTGTTATATATAATATAGAGATATGTATGTATGTATATAGTGTGAGGTTCTTTTCAGAACCAAATAAATTGCGAGAACTGCGAGAACCAATCATAGCCTTCTATTTTTTGATCAATGGCTATAAATGATGGTGGCATAAAAGTAATAAACTCAAACATTAGGTTCCAATATATAAATAATAGAAGGGCAATTAAGGACTTTTGCCTTCCCTATCTTAACCTAAAATCACTCTATTTTTTTATTTCATCAGCCGTTATTTTTCCTCCCACCCTCTCTTTCTATAACCCACATAATCACCACCGACTGAACCGCCACATCCACCAAATAAACCGGCCGCCATCGTCTTTTTCCGTTTTGCTCCTCGAAAAAAAAGAAAACAGATCTTCGAGTAGTCTTCTTCTTCTCGCGTGTTTATGAAGGTTATCATTTTTTTCTTTTAATCTGTTTGTCGTTTTGTTTATAAACGAGTTGGGAATCCCGCGCGTTGCCGCGGGGTGTTTTCCGAATAGGGAAAGCGTGATAACGGCTGGTAGCTACTTAACGTCAATTTAGTGACAAAGGACTGACTTTGCAATGGAAGTATAGCATGAAGGACTAATTATGTAAATTATGAGAGGACTAAATATGCAACGAAACTCTGAGATGAAGAACCAATTTCGTACGAATTTTTAAAAAAATGTTAAAGATAACGGTCATTAGCTAACAGTCGTTCAATAAATTAACGACCGTTAATTATAAGGACTAAATGTGCAACGAACCTGTAAGACGAAGGACCAATCGCAGGCGGAACTAAAAAAAAAAAAAAAAATTAACGGTCGTTGCTACAGTAACTAACGGCCGTTAGTTACTGTAGCTCGTAATAAAATATATTATTTCTACTGTAGTTGTTGGGGGGAAAAGATCCCACTGAATGTATAGTAGTATAATGTTTCTTATGATTTTTTATTAATTTTAATTTCATGTTAAGGGTATGATTTGATGTGTCGTTGTTTGGTACAAATGGGTCGATTAAACTTCCGACCTATAAATTTAACATTAGCAATGATTGAATGTCAGAGAGGTTACCACAATGGTCTATGCTACTGTAACAAATACGTGGTGGGTGTTTAAAAAAATGGCTATCCTAATATTCCTACTAGCCTTTAAAAAGAAAATATTTCTACATATAAATATTTAGTTCAAACTAAAAGATGATGGGCTATGTTTTATGATTCATTAAAAGGTTTAAGCTTTGTCTCTGTTTCTAATCTAAAAAAAAATTATGTGCACTTGTGTTTACAGAATATCTTGTGTGGTCGTTCTCTCTTAATCGGAATGGATCTCGTACTGTGTGGTGATCGTTATGGATCTCGAAAAGAGGTTTGATTGAGAAACCAAAGTTTGGAGATCAAAGCTAATAGTTACGAGGTGAATGTTTTTTTCTATGTCTCAGGAAATGATTTTAGCGATGTGATAGTGTGCTTTACTTCTTTAGATGTAAGGTAGTTTAGTGGAGATTGAACTACTAAAGAAGAATTAAAATGCATTGGATCTTTTGTTGGACAGTAGACAAGAACAAAAATTTGTTATTTTGGATCATAAAATTTGACACGCATGAGTTGCATTTATTTATCTTTATGTCTAGTGCATATATGTATCCTTGCACATGTGTTTTTACAGTTTTTGGTGAATTTGATGCCTTCTCTGCATATGTGTTTTCATAATTTTGGCGTTTAATTGTGTTGAAAATGCATATATGTTTTTTAGTTATGATATTAGAATGTTTTGTGTTTAATTTTGATTTAAGGGTGCACTTGTGTTTTCTATTTTGAGGCTGAACTAATTTATCAAAGAAGTCAAGAATATGGTTTAGTGTGCACAAGTCAGAATTACATTGTGCATATGTGTTTTAAGTTTGATATAAATTCGATGAAAAAGGTACCCATATGTTTGTTATTATGTTTTACATTGTGCATATGTGTTTACTAGTTATTATGATTAAATAATTAATTGGTTCTCGTTACAGGTACGAGTATGATGAGCTATGTAAAGAGTGCACATGTGTATTATATATACTATGTAGCGAGAAGGTAGTTATGGTTATGAAGTAAAGAGTAAAGACACAAGTGCATACATTAGATACAAGTGTACATGAACTAACTTGAGTACGTATCATATGGATGACTTCAAATGCACATGTGCATGCCAAGAATCAAGAATCTCTAATGAGAGAAAATACATGTGCATATATGGCAAAACCAACGAAACTTTCATGTACTCTTTACTTTTAGAATTTTTGTATTTGAATGTATATCACATGATTTTAGATTTTGTGTATAATGTTTTTATTTTGAAATGTATACGATACATGTAAAATATTTTTGTATGTCATTCCATGCACTTGTGTAAATACTTGTGACCAAAACACATTAAAGGTTTAAAGAATTGACCACTAAAAATATATGTAAATCTACGTTATATAAAAAAGAAAAAGAAATACATATGCACATCATCTTTTGAAATCATGCGTGATGGAAAAAAGAATTATTTAAAAAAAATAGAAAAACTAAATTCCTAAAATTTAGGAGGAAAAAAAACGTTTTTTATTAATAAGATTCAAAAAGAAAATAAAATGTAATTTTACTATTATACCCTTTTGAATTAAATAATAAAAATAAGTATCCAAAAAAATCTGATTGGTTGATGCTGGTTCTCGCAGTTCTCGCAATTTATTTGGTTCTGAAAAGAACCTCACCCTATGTGTGTGTATATATATATATATATATATATGTGTGTGTGTGTGTGTATATATATATATATATATATATATATATATATATATATATATATATATATATATATATATATATATATANATCAAAAAACCGACGACCCCGACTACCCTAAAATGCCCCAAATTTGAATTTCTCGCCGGAAAAAAACTTCGAATTAACCGGCATAACACTACCACAAAATCGGGGGATTCGCTTTCGTCCACCCGCTTTTGAATATCCAAGTATCCAACACGACTACCATAACCGAATCAAAATTGTAACCTGTTTAGCGTTAATCGTCCAATTATCCCATCGCATTGTCCTAATACAGATTTTTACCAAGAAGCAAGTGGATCGTCGTATCATCCTAACATGGATTTCTCGCAGTCTTCCCAACCGTATCAAGATTATTCCCGCTTCTTAGTGCTAATCTTGAAATGGATTTGGAGGATTATATGGTAGACTATCCGACTCAACAATACTCAACCCAAAACTATCCGAGTCAAGATGCTTTGATGGGGCAAGGTTCGGGTCACGGTTCGTACCACGGTTCCAAGCCTGTTGAAGACGATGACGAAGTCGAAGAGAGGTCACCCATCAAATCAAAGAAGCCTTCGAGACGTGCTACAAAGGCGAAGGACAAAGGCAAAACACCCGAACCAGCAAAAAAGAACGAACCATGGACAAAGGCGGAAGAGATCGCGCTTTGTAGAGCTTGGGTTTACGTGTCGGAAAATTCCGAGAGAGGAAACGCTATCAACAGGCACCGCTTTTTGGAGGAGGTGATAGAGTACTTTGAAAGGGAAACTAGTTTACAAAGAACATACGACTCGATCACGACCAAATGGAAGAATAGGATTCGTAGTAGGGTTGGGCAATTTTGTAGTATTATGGATAATATCAAGGATAATCATGAAAGTGGTGAGAATGATGCAGACGATAAAGAAAAAGCTCTTAGAGAATATCGTGTGATTTACAGTCATGATTTTAATTTGGAGGAATGTTGGAAACTTTTGAGGAATCATGATGCTTGAAAGAATTACGAGATGCATGCTTTCAGAACGAATAGTCGGAAGAAAACAAAGGGTTCTACAACTACCTCGGGGTCAACAAAAGGTCCTATGAATTTCCAAGACGTGGGTGATTCTGATGATGAGGAAGAGACTAGAGCACGACCAAAAGGTCGTGACGCAGCCAGGAAGAAATCATCATCCTCCTCTTGTGATCCATCAGAATCATTTGTTAGTTCGTTAGCCAAGACCTTTTTCAAGTTCAAGCCTTCAAAACCGGGGAAAAATAAGGACATGGAGGTCGTACTTGAAGTTGAAGGAAAAAGAGCTAGCGATGAAAGAGAGAAAATTGACCTCCAACGACAGCAAGTGGAAATTATGGCCACCACAAAACGGGAGCAATACTTGATTTACAATTCAACAATCGACCCAAATTTGCCCGCACGACAACTAAAAGAAATTTTGCAGCTTAAGGCAGCAATCAAGGAACGCTACAACTTAGATTATTAGTTTAAGTTTTTAATAAGTATTCTAATGTTTAAGTTTTATTAGTTTAAGTTTTTAATTTAGTATTGTAATGTTTTTATTTTTAATGAATTTTAAATTTGTTGTTTAAAATATTTGAATTAAAAAAAAAAAAAAAAAAAAAAAAAAAAAAAGGTCCTTGGTCATTGACTGTGGCAATTTGGTCGTGTCTAGTTATCGGAGAAAGAAAACTGATGTAGCAGGGTGATGACCCGATCACGACTCTACATAGCCTAATAGTCCACTAAAGGTTTGGTTATGAAAATCAACTACATCAAAGTATTTGAGACAATAAAGAAAAAGGTGCAAAAAAGTAATATGGGACCTAGAACGCAAAATGTGTAATATTTTATACTATTTTAATGTGAAATTTGATGGAAAGGGCAAGAGAAATTTTTTAAAATAAACACTTTACTTCCACCTTATGAACCACTTTATCTCCACACCTTACCTCTACCTTTATATAAATGAAATGTTGAAACTAAAAAAGGAAAGGTTGAAACATATGTTTCAAAAGAAAACTATTAATACATATCGAAAACCGGGTGACCCGGGACGCTTTAAGCCCTGCGGGTTGACCCTGCACGCTTTAAACCCGGCAAGTTGACTCGGTTTAATTTACCGGAACAGTTCAACCGGTTGAACTACCCTGGTCGAATAAGGTTTTAAAACATTATATTTAATCCTCAAATCTTCATACTTTTATTATTTTTCGTTTATAACCCATAAACTATTTTTTATCACTAAAACTATCCGCCGTTATAAAATTTCATTGTTATGCACGGGTACTCGTCTAGTATCATAGAAGGTATATAGCAACTATTGTCCAATTTTTTATTCTTAACTAAGAGCATCATATTATTATAACTTATAAAATCGACCTGAATTTTATACCTGAAGGACTGCGTATATGCCCTATACAATATGGTTAAATATGGTTTTCTGTTTTTCCTTAGAAAATTCTAGGATTGATTGCGAGTTTTGGATTAAAGAGCTAGCTAGCCAAATTCGACACATGTCAAACCTCATCTTTTGTGTTATCCAAATGCTTATCTTCCAATTTTGAACAAACATGACACAACTACACAAGTTAGATATTGTTCTTTCACAATTATTTTCTTACTGATTAAACAAATAAACCTGTTTAAAAAAGTTCTATTAACAATATAGACATTTTTTCCTTGGATTGTTTTCTTTAGGAGCATCATTTACAATTATCTTCTGGTTTTTGGACATTGAACGTGGTTGATTTAACACATCTAGCGTTGTTAAAATGGTGCAAAGTATCTACTAGTATATATTTGTGGTGGCAATAACGACACTTTTGTCCCTATAGTGGGTAACTGGGTATATTCTATTGTTTGAATAGCATGTTTAGTCTTTTGGTCCTATAAAACCAAAGATCAATTGTTTCTAGTGTTACAAGATGACTACTTTTCAATAATTCGACCATGTAGGTCAACCGGCTTGATGTTCTTATACAAATATACAAAGCATCATGCATTTCTTATCATATAGATATGCTTTTATGTTAACCGCGCAACTTATAGCATGTTATGAGAGGTTAATCTTATAAAATAGTTAAAATTTCTAACAAAAATAAGCTCTATGGATGACAAAGTTTATGTGAGCTTTTCAAAAACATAAGCTCTTAAAAGAAGAAGCTTCTCGGAATAGGCTCTAAAATAAACTTAAACTCGAGATTATTGTATAATATAAGCTCCAGCTTATAGTTATTTTGTCAAGCATACTTTTAACCAATATTTGACTTGAAGGGCAGTATTAGTAGTCGTTTGGATCTATACAGTATGAATTTCATAGTGATTATACCTTCTCTTTCAAAATCAGAATAACAAAAGCTATTTGCAAGCTAGTACCAAAGTTGTGGACTTTTAACTTTTTTTTTTTTTATTATTATTATTTTTTTTCCTGAATTTATTATTTAGATCCTACTAAGGATATATTTTACTATTGACATCAAATCAAAATAATTGAATTTATATCACATCTAAACCCTCTTTGCATAACTTTATTTTGTATTAGGATAATGAGCAAAAGTAATCTCTTTAGAAGGGTTAGATGGGCAGGCTGCCACAAATGCACAAACACACCCATCACCATTATCCTTGTTGCCTCGCTTTGATCAAGACATATCTTTCCTATGTGACTTGATTTCATCATACATCAATAATTAACCTTAATGTAATGCCACATCATTTTAATCTGTCTTTTCTAAATCAAGAAAACCAACATATTCATAATCTTGATTATGTATTTGCCTCTTGCTTGTAGAGATGGGACAAACAAACAATGAAGCTTATAAGTTTACTAACGTGCCTATTTCATATGAGATGTAATTTGTACGTCATACAATTTACGTTACACACCACTTGAACCACACGATAAAACAACAAATAAGTGCCTGTGGTGTGCGAAATAATTTCCATGATGCATATACGACCTCTTTCATAGTCATAAGCCAAAAAGTGTGTTTTTTTAGGTTGACGAGATAACCATGTTTATTACGGAGTACATGGACAAAATAATGCTCAAATAAATAATTTCGAATTACATGATTACTCATATCTTGGTATGCATCCATAAAGGATCAAGACTCACAAAAGTTCTTTGTCTAAAGATGCATATGTTTATCAAATTGCTTTTTTGATTACTCAAGACATATTCTTTCAACTAAAGTTGAGCAACTAAGTAGTGATAGGGATAAATGAGGAGACATAAAGTTCAGCAACTAAGTAGTTAGGCTAAGCCAATCAGGGGACCCACACACAATCATGAATTGCTTTAACTCGTGAAGGCCTTCTTAATTACATTTAGTCTTAAAGATTTTAAGACTAAATGTAAATGGGAAGGCCTTCACGAGTTAAAGCACTCCAAGACACGTCGACCTTAATACGGAGCTTCACAATCACGCGTGATGCTTCAATTTAAAGGTGGTTTGGTGGTCTGCACCATCGATGAAAAGGTTTAGCTATCGTGTGCGAGATTATATTGTGGGGTATGTTTGTTTTTAAGTGGGGTGTGTTTATATGGTTGGTTTGGTGATCACTATTACCGGTGTTTGGTTGATTTAGGACGCGGTCATTACTACACTCAGCCTAAGATTTAATGACTTAAAATGTGAACCACAAACGATCAACGAAACCTCTCCAAAAATAACATATGTGGGCTGAAAAGCTAATAAAGAGCCCAAAATCCAAGTAATACTCAAATATTTGTTAGCCCATAATCTTGTAGCCTTTGGTATTGAATGACTCATAATACAATCTTTAAAGTGTGGGCTTGAAATATGAAACTGTTCAAGTAAATTCTTAAGTAAGGGCTTGTGTTTCCTATTCAAGAATTTATTATTTCTCTTACATAGTTACATATGTATACTTTGGTGCTCATTAAATCAGATTTGGTGGCTGATTACATTCTTTTCAATCAAGTTAACGGAACATAAATTTTATAAAAACAAACTTACTAGTGTTCTCCTTTACTTGTATCTTGATTGTAAAATAAGAGTTTAAGTTACAGATATCATGTTGGAGATGACCTTTTAGAACATTTAACAAAGAAGAATTTAATCGACACAGAGAATTAAAATGTTTAACTACTTAGGCACGTTTGGTACAGGGAAATTCAAAGAAACGAAATAAGTAAAAGAATTGAAATCCAGAGAATTGAAATCAGAAAAGAATTGAAATGGATTCCACTGTTTGGTACCAACATAGACATGAGTCAAGAAATGAACAAAATTTACATATTTATTATTATTATTGTTATTATTATTATCATTATTTCATTATTTATTATTATTATTATTATTATTATTATTATTATTATTATTATTATTATTATTATTATTATTATTATTATTATTATTTAATTGTGGAAAGAATTCATTTTTTTACCAATAGGATGGGAAATTAACTCTTTACAAAATACAAAGGAACCAAATCCTAAGAGTTACAATTCTTCACCTTTTTATTTCTTTGAGGTACCAAACATAAGATATGAATTAATTTCTATTTCTCCATCCTCAACTATTTGTACCAAACATGCCCTTATATGAATGAATCAATAGAATTACAAAGATTAAAGCAGATAATTGTAAATTAAACTAAGAATAATTGAATGACAATTTGTTGTGTTTTCCTCACTTACTTGAACATAAACGACATTAAATGTTTAACTACGAACTTTAGTCTCTCTAAACTATTCAGTGACAAGTTCAACAGAGGAGTAAATGTTTAGGGAAAATGATAAAAAAAATACATTCAACTTGACACTTTTTACCATTGTATGTTGCCAACTATTTTTTTTTTTTCATTGTAACACAAAACTTGACATTTTTTGCTATTGTATGTACTAAGCGTCGCATCGTTAGTCCTTTACACTAACGGTCGTTAGTAAATAACTTGAAATTCCGTTTTCTTCCGATTTTACACGTTTTCATCCGTTTTCTTGCGTTTTTGTCCGATTTTACACATTTTCTTCCGTTTTTTTCGTTTTCGTCCGTTTTTTTACGTTTTCACCCTGTTTTTTTACGTTTTCACCTGGTTTTTTACGTTTTCTTTCGTTTTTTTACGTTTTCGTCACTTTTTTAAGTTTTCGTCCGTTTTTTGACGTTTTCGTCATTTTTTTACGTTTACGCCCGTTTTTTTACGTTTTCACCTGGTTTTTTACGTTTTCGCCTGTTCTTTTTACGTTTTCGCCCTTTTTTTACGTTTTCATCTGTTTTTTTATGTTTACGCCCGCTTTTTTACGTTTTCACCCGGTTTTTTATGTTTTCACCCCGTTTTTTACGTTTTCGTCCGTTTTTTACGTTTACACCCGTTTTTTTACGTTTTCACCCGGTTTTTAACGTTTTCTTCCATTTTTTAACCTTT
>LBNU01026790.1:123461-135564 GCA_014162995.1 Artemisia annua | reverse complement strand
GGGGGAAAATAGTACATTGTCAATTTTAAACATTGTACCTTCGGGTAATAATATATGTGCTTTTCCATAACCTTTTATTAGCTTTGCACTACCCGAGATAGTACTTACATTTGATTCTTGTATGTTTAAGTGTGAGAAATATTTCTCCTTTTTGAGTATCGTGTGTGTGGTTGCACTATCCACTAGACATATGTCTTCATCATCAATAATAAGTTGTGCTACACGATCCATATTCTTCAAAATAAAACACATAATATAAGTAAAATGTTTAACGAAATAATTAAAAGGAAATGACATGTTTTATTAAGCCAAGTGAATAATTATAGATAAAGTACGTCTCATAGGACAACATAGATAAACTTGAAAGAAAATAAATAAAACAAAAACAAGATCATCATCAACGTGAAGGCGTTTTATTCTTGGCTTTATAGATGTTGGCTTATGGATCACTCATTTACGAGGAAATCACTGACATCCAAATAAGTGTTGTCATTTGGGTCTTCTGGAACACCAAGGTTGTCTATACCAAGGCTATCAATATCAAGGCTATCAATTTTTCCTTCATCATATGCAAAGTTAACTTCGACCCCTTTTCCATTATTCTTTTGGGATCGTTGGTAGAGTTCCACCAAATGTTTGGGTGTGCGACATGCACGGGCCCAATGATTAGTGCCGCCACAACGATAACATATACTTTGTATGGCACCTTTTGTTTTTTCACCTCCATCATTTTTTATCATCTTACCTTTATCTTGCCACTTTTTGTGACCACTTGTATTTCCAAACTGAAAACCATGATAACTACCTCGACCAAAACCTCGCCCTTGGCCATGTCCACGACCACGGCCACCTCCTCGTCCACGCTCAGATCCGCGACCGCGGCCTCCATTTACCATGTTTGCTTCCGCAAGTGGAGCGGATCCAGTGGACGTGACTCATGGTTTTTCATCAATAATTCCTTGTTTTGTTCCGTGACAAGTAAACATGAGATCAAATCACAATACTTTTTAAAGCCTCTTTCGCGGTACTATTGTTGCAATAGTAAATTAGAGGCATGAAAGGTTGAGAATGTTTTTTCAAGCATTTCTTCATCAGTGATCTTTTCTCCACCTAAAGTTAATTGGGAGGTAATTTTAAACATAGCAGAATTATATTCACTCACTGTTTTAAAATCCTGAAACCTTAAATGAACCCAATCATAGCGGGCTCTCGGTAAAATCACGGTTTTTTGATGTTCATATCTGTCTTTCAAATGATTACAAAGGACAAGTGGGTCCTTAACAGTGAGATATTCATATTTCAAATTTTCATGGAGGTGATTGCGCAAAAATATCATTGCCTTAGCCTTTTGTTCAACAGTTGTTGTCTTGCCCGCTTGGATTGTATCACCAAGACCATTAGCAGCAAGGTTCATCTCGGCATCCAAAACCCAAGGCAAATAGTTTTGTCCACTTATGTCCAAAGCCAAAAATTCAAGTTTCGCAAAATTCGACATGGCTAGCTATATTATCAAATATATATATACAAGTTAACATTTACTCAATTTGCAAAATGAATCATCTGTAAGCATCATACGAAAACATATAATCAAATAAGGCATCATCTCATAACAAACAATGAGTTTATAATAAAACTTATAAGGTAGATACAATTACAACATATATAAATTAGTGCTAATGGTATTACACAGACAAACCTATATATATATATATATATATATATATATATATGTATATATATATATATATATATATATATATATATATATATATATATATATATATATATATATATATATATATATATATATATATATATATATATATTACACACACTATTTTCTAAGTCCGCCCGATGGGCGGGCATGACTTGTAATTTACATTTTAATTTAGTCCTGTACGGATATCAGTGATCTTTTACAAATAACTTATGGATTAATAAAGAGATAAGCATGACTTATATTTATTCTTTCGATTGTATTAGTAAACTTAAATTCATATTTAAGGACGGGGAGGTTAATTAATATGGTATTAGTTTACGTTAAATATTTTTGAAGAAAGTTGAGGTTGACATACATTTTAATTGTTATTGGCGGGCATAACTTATAAGACCACCTATAATTATCGTTGAAATATATTACTATAGCGAAAGAAGTGGGTTAAAAATGGTGGAGGCTTTGTCAATCTAACAACCTAACAAACATGGAATATCAAAACCATACAACTATGCATACATTCATATCATTCACGACTTCTGATCCTATGAAAACAGTCAAAGATCATTATTAACATCCTTCATAAAACTGTAAAACAAAAATAATAACAAATAACATCATTTGGTTTGGTAATTGATTGAGATGAATTCTCTGTTTGTGGCAGTGAAACATCCAAAATAAAATAAGTAAAGAGTTAAGATTACCTAACATGGTCTACTCAAATCCACAAAGCATCAAAATCACATGTTCAGAATACTAACCATGACTTAAAATTATCGGTGACATATTTTACTATATCATGCTTTTTGAAAAATAGGATTCGGAATGGTGTATCAGATGATATATTCTTGATCAAATCTATCATATGGCTCTAAAGTCTACGGTGGTGATTATCACTTTGTGTTATGAGTTCCTTGTAATAAGTTCGAGAACCGGACAACCAAAAAGAGCCAATGCAGTCAACCTGTAGAGAACTGGACATCCAATCTGCAATATGAATGACATATTAGAGAATGAGTGATATCATTTTTTAAAATTGCACAAAGAATAGGTTATAATTGTCAAAAATTATCATTAAGATTTTTCTCGTGGCATTACCATAATTGATTATGCACTGAGAGCTAAAGCCTTCGATATAAACGTCCCTTGCCTGATTCCTCCGTCTAGGATAATGAGTAATAACATATTTTGAAAGGCAACAGAGAATGGATAATTATTGTAAAAAAATATCACTAAGATTTTGCTAGTGACATTACCATAACTGCTTGTGCATTGAAAGCTAAATCCTTGAATACAATGTACTTGTAACTGTAAATTCACAAACAAACTACGCTTGCACCTTGGTGTGAGCATACTTCCACTTGTTCATGAGCATCCTCGATACCCTGTATGCATTTGTTTATTAATTATCACACGGACAGACACCTCTTCAAGTACATCATTGGAGGCCGCACATAATCAAGTTGGCAGCCCCCACGATTCAAGACTAATTTCTTCAGCCCCTATTTCCACAGCTCGAGTATGTGTTTTTATCACACCCTCATCAGACACATGCTATTGTGAAGTACCATTAACGCTAAACTCGAACTTTACCTTAGTTCTAACTTTTCAAAATAACGGTTCTACGCTAAATCTACATTAAAATTTTAAAGCGTTAAAGATACCAAACCAAAAAGATCAATGGCATTGTGATGGCCAAGATCATTTTTTAAGTTCCTCATAGTCGGTTTTTAGTTATTGTATTACATTTCAATAACATCGGCTATGTACGATAAGTTTTGGATTATGTGGCAATCAAGAAAGTCAGAGTAGAGTTCTATTTTTGACTTAGCTGTTAAGTCAAGATGGCCTTTTCCAATGTTTCATCTTCATTTTCTATGATTGTAATCTGATCTTTAACTGCAAATATAGTGTCTTCTTCCAAATCTTTTTTCCATCTTCTCTCCTATTTGTTCTCATGGTTCAGCTTTGACTGTGTAGTCTGGTCATGTACCATGTTTTCAAAGGTGACATCTACTTGTTTTAGTTGAGGCATTGTATCATTAACTTATATTTCTTCTATCATTGATTCAGATGTGGGCTTGAGCTCTCCATGTACTGTGGATATTGCGTTTCATGCGCAAGACCACACGGCCTCCTAAACAACAGCGGTGATACTTTGGTCTTGCATATTTCGGCAAGCTCTTTATCCGTGCTTCCTACCAAATTAAACATCGCATTGTGGTGCTTGCAAATGTGAATGCACCTCTCTAGCCTTAAGTAAATCGATGTCGGACCTGAATCATAGATAAAGGATTAGGAAAAAGTAAAAGGAAAAAAAAAGAAGAGAGAATGAATATAAATAGAACTTAGACTGCAGGTGAAAATATTATAAGTTCATATTACCTAAACACGAAGACCTTGTAGATGGGACATCCGTCTATGAAGTGAAACGATTGTCTGCCCGCACATTTCCAGCTCCTATAGGAAAAAAGACACTCAAGTAAGCAATGTAAATTCTGCAACGCAAGTGTATATAGAAAATTACAAACTTTATACGCATCTGCTGATGCGGCTATACCTCCTAATACAATTTGACGTAAACAAAATGAATATGAAATAGAAATATAATACAACCGTTTCTAATATTGTAATTTTATATTACCATAACTCGAGGAACTTGTACACGTGATGTTTGATTGTGCCGCGACTTGATTCTCAAATCATCTGTTTGAAGCACCTATCGGAAAAAACAATTTCTAAATTAACAATGTCAATTAATTGATGCAAGTGTAAATAAGAAATTGCAAACGCATCAGTTAAAGCATCAAAAATTCCAAATACAGCTGTACATAGCTTTACCTTGACTCTGAACCTCGGGACGTTTAGTATTTCTATCAAAGCTGCTACTGGATTTAAATTAGAGACTTATGTATGCAGGACTGGATTTAAATTAAACTTAGAGGGAATCTGAAGGATGATAATACACCTTGGCGTCAAAGAAAATTACTTGTTTGGTGTAGCTATATCATGCCCTAGACAGTTGAGTTAAATATTCAAAATGAACCACTACTTGCTGAGTTTTATCATGGATTTTCATCTTTAAGTAACCACACTCTCACAGTTTAAAGAGGTCATCAAAGCTAAGGCTCGAACAATTAGTTTACTGTCCAATCCCCTTTGGTATTTAGGGAGATATGCATCTTTCCATGCCAATCATTGTTTCTATTTTCTACTTGGTCTTTAGCCCAATGAAAATCTTTAATCTTGATAAGCCTTGCAACTGTAGGATAAGATGCTTAACAGTGATCATTCCTTTACATGTACAATACAGATATAAATAGCTTCTGCAACACACTAATTCACAAAATGACTGGATTTAAATTAAACTTAGGGGGGAATCTCAAGGATGATAGTACACCTCGGCATCATGATATCTACATTGTATTATAAATTGATCTTTGTTTTAGAAGGTGCATTAGGGGATCCGTAAATTATGGCCTAATAAAAAAATTAGATTATAACAGATTGAATACACAAAGAAAATTACTTGTTTGGTGTAGCTGTATCATGTCGTAGACAATTGAGTTAAATATTCAAAATGAACCGCTACTTGCTGTGTTCAAGCATGGATTTTCATCTTTAAGCTATATAACCACACTCACTGTTTAAAGAGGTCATCAAGGCTAAGGCTCGAATAATTAGTTTACTGTACAATCCCCTTTGGTATTTCGGGAAAGGTATTTTACTCTTGTAATTGCAGATTCTAAATGAAGCCAAAAAAAGTGAGCTTATGAAAATGTAAGACCAAAACCAAATAAGCCATAAGCCGAAACAAACACCCAAACATCGTTCTAAATGACCAATTTAACGAATGGAAAAATTAACATCGCAAAGAAGTGTTGCATACCCTGGACAAAGAACAGTTAGTTAGCTATATTAACTGATAAACTTTTGTTTTATGTGCTGAAATAATCATAAGAAACAATAGTATAAGCGAGCCTAACAAAATTATGTGCCTGCGGCCTATTTTTAAACGATATTGCCGGCCTTAGAAGGAGTACTTATCTTTTTCTCTAATTTACCAAAAACAATGGAAGATCCCTTGACCTGGTTCAGTTACTACATTCTTCAAAAATTCAGTTCATAAACACAGATCAAACATGGATTTTCATCTTTAAGCTATGTAACCACATTCACACATTTTAATGAGGTCGTCAAGGCTAAGGCTCGAACAATTAGTTCGCTGTCCAATCCTCTTTGGTATTTTGGGAGAGGTATTTTACTTTTATAATTGCATATTCTGAATGAAGACAGATGTCGAAGTTATCCTTATATTACTTAGGGGGTGTTTTTTTACGGCTTATTAGCTTATATATTCTATCGAACAACTTAACTTTCTCATGTGTTTTCGTGTCAACCTAACCCAAGCCCGACCATATCGTCTTAGTACTCAAAATGGCCCGTATTAACCCAACCCACCCATCTTGCTGCATCTAGTATATTGGGATGAGTTTGACATACGTTGACATCATTGGCGAGAAAAAGAAGATCCCAAATTCAATTCAGGTAAAAAGTACAACATAAATTTATTAAACCAAATTCAGTTCAACACAAAGTCAAAGAATAATGAAGACAAATCTCATCTTTCAATTTACATACTTGCAATGGCCTTTTTTTATTATTCTTTTCCATTCATTATTTTTTTTACCAGAAAAATTATTTATTAAGAAATATAAACATTCCTAATTTGAACCAGTAAACTTAGAATGAAAGTTGTTTTGATCTAGTGGCCACAATGAATATACATACCCAGCAATAGATGGAGCGATATTTAATTGTTGATACAGCTCATGAGTTTCTCCTCCTCAGTCAAAGCATGGAGGTAATGGCAGTGCTGGCCATAAGGGCAAAGGGTCACCAGCAAGTAGCATTCTACAAACTTTTGTTCTGTAGCGACAGTTTGAGCATTTGGACATTATCAAACAACGTCTCCTCAGCCTTAGGTAGACTTTTTTTTTTCTTTCTTTTCGAGATTTTGAGATCTTTGATTTAGGAATCAACACAGAATACTCATCCATAGCATCCTTCCCCGACGGCGCAGCCTCAGACCGGAATTATTACACCACACACACTATAAATTAAAGATGAAATTATTCAGATAATGAGTAAATACTAATGTATTTAAAAAAAAAGAAATTGATTAAAAACAAAGATGCACGGTATCCCTTTGAAACGTTAATCCTTTCTGTTTGATGTTATGTAATTAAGTTATTTGTTAGTTAGTTTCTACACAAGTGACTACAAAAGTCCTTTTCCAAACATCAACTCATTTTTTTAGACTTTTTACATTCGTCAGTATTATACGTTAAACTAACATTAATTAATATTAGCAAAAGCAGTAGTAGTGCTACATCTAAAGTTGATGACTACACACGTGCTATTTCTAAAGTTAATTACTACATAGGTAGGTTATGGCATCACTGCCTACTAAAGCTGCTACATATATACGTAACATACTAACATGTTCGTTGCATTGTTTGTGACCAAGGTTTATGGAATCATTCCCCGTGTTTCACAGTCTGTGGTTGCAACGCCGCTTTCATCTGTTCTATTTTGATTCGAATCTCCACCAGGAGAATGATCTAAGGCACCATCATTGCTCTCTTTTTTCAGGCTTGCGCTCATTATTCACGCCTGCTTCAGATTTTACTTGATTGACATTAGCTCCAAAATCAATCGTACCCATCGACTCAGACTTCTTAGCAGAAGATAATTTATCTTCTTGTTGTTCCACCCTTCTTTCAACCCACCCAAAGGATGTGGCACGTACTAAGATACCTCGTTTATCTCTTGACGTTTGACATGGAAACTGTTTTTAGACAGCAATTAGAGAGTGGCATATGGATGAGTTGGGTTAAAACGGGCCATTTTTAGTACGGGCCGGGACATTTCATTATTAGAAGAATCTTATACATAGTTAATAAGTTGGCTACATTCACAGCAACAAAATTTTCATTCTGTTTGACCTCTTTTACTTTTAGCTGTGATCTTTTGTTTTACATGTGTGAGAAAAAACACAAACCCAAAATGACCCATTCAACACAAACAGGTCAAACTGGCATGTCAGTATAGTGTAGCTCACCAAAATTGTTCCAAGTATAGTATCCTCATCTCGTGGATCCTCATTCCATATCTCACTTGAGTGGCATTTCATCATATTTCTCTAAATACTTGATCAAATATAGCATACCTAAAAAGTTAAAACCCTTTTAAGAAAGGAAGTAACGACTCAAGTACGTATTTAAGCTATTAAAATAACATCAGTATTAACTGGGAAATCTATATACCTGGGAGGTGACGGCAACACCCACATTGGTGGTTTTAAAAGAGTGGACAACCCAGTCTAAGTAGAAAGCGTGCTCGGCTTTCCTGAGTGGTTTTAAAATGTTAACTATACGAACCACTTCTCGCATCCCAGCGTCCCCAATCTGTTACAACAGATGCAACCGGATTACTGACCACACCCTCACCAAAAAGTTTGCGAAGTACCACCAATTCGTGTTTTACATGATCAGAAGCAGTTAAATCTTGGCCATTAATTGCTGCTTTCCCGACGACCAACGCTAAAAAAACAGGTGCATTAACTGTTTTCTTGACGTTCCAAAACATAAAACACCAACCCTTTTGATCTGATTCCTCTGTTGTAGCTCCAAAGTAATCAACAGAATCTTCCCAAAATACTCGGGGTATTCTAAAACAACTTTGTTAAGCACGCCGAATCTGAGTCGTTGTATGGATGAGTACTTCCGTTCAGGTAATGACGGAGAAAACTTGATGGTTTTTGCTTTCAGAGAGCCTAGTGGCGCTGTGATTGAAACTGCATCTCCTGTTAAATCCCGGTCATTTTTTGTGGAAACTTTAACTTTCTTTTTTGATCCATAGCAAACTTCGGTAACTTTGTGATTCATGTGAATATGCAGTCCATCTTTAAGAGAATCTACAATAGCACCATAACCCCCTTTGATCATGCAGTGGGCCCGAAACGTCCATAAATGTCATCTCGAGTTGAGTATTACAGCTCGCATATATCACAGACCAACAAAGGTACAACAAAACTTAATACACGCTTGGTGAAACCTGAAAATTTACCAAAATTACTCGACATGTTTCTGAAGAGTTCAACAACCAAAAGATATAAAACTATCCTATGCTAAATTAAAATTTCATTTATTTTATCCCCAAAACGCAATCTTACCCGATGTTGATGTACATTGCTATTAGAAGCTTCTTTAGGTAAGTCAACTGTTTGTCACCAAAGTTAGGTTGGGTAAGTCAACTGTTTGCAGCCTGGATTCCAGGTGGAGGAATCATAAAGTTCGGTTGGGTATTCATTGATTTGACTTTTTGTTCGAGATCCTCTTTATTAGCCTTTAGCAACTGCTTTTTATCCCGCAATTCGGTCTTCTCATTCTATACAGGTCATGTAAATTAACAACTTGGAATAAAATATATAGTCGAGTTAGCAATATGGGAGTGTCGGGTAACAGATCAAACTAAGTTTTCAACCTGTATGACCCGTTCCCCTTTAAGCTATTTTTTACATTTGACCCATTTAATAAAAACACAACCCAATATAACATAGTAGTAAATGTATAGTATAGAAAAAACATGGCAATGGGATCACCTTCATCTCTTTAATATTCTCCTGAATTTATGTATTTGAGTCTATCAGCTTCTGGACTTCGTTTCTTAACTGAGCAAGCTTCCATACAGCATCAACCAATATAGCAGCCTTAAAAATTTTAGGGGGCTTCCCAGTTCAAGGATCAATGTAAATTCAACAAACCTAGAAGTAGTCATGTTATATTGTTATCATGAAAAAAGGACAGGATGCATGCATAATAATACTTCAGTTAGCAACACATACCGAATGCAAATAAATCTTTATGTTACCTCTATTGCTAGAGCTGCTTACGCCAACAGGCGAACCTTAAGTCCACCGTTTGTCAACAACAATCAAAGTTCTGGAACGTGTACTCGAGCCAAAAGTTGTTAACGTTTGTTCGAGCCACACGTAAGTCCCTTGAACCAACCAAACACCCTTTGTCACCGGTCACCAAAAAGTTAAGATTTAAGAAACCTTCAAATCATAATCCATAAACATACCTTTGAATCTTTGATTGATACTAACTTGGAACTAAAAACTTACTGCGAAAGAATTTAAAAAATAATAAAAATGAATTTTTTCCCCAAGACAACGAAAACATTCACAAATAATAATCAACAATTGTAGTTCCGAAAAGCATCATAAATGAACTAACCCTAATAACAAAATGCAATTGATGTCCAACCTAACCGGCCAATGCTCTGAACACCTTCAAAAAAACACCATAAAACCATAAAAAGTGTGAAAAAATTTAAAACTTATAGCTTTGTGATATGTACCAAAAGGATATGACTAATCCAGGACTCAATAAAGAATCGAAGATAGCCTATTCAACACACAGGAGTTCAAGCAAATAAGAATAGAAACTCGAATGTGAAGAAGATGATTGTTATTAGGAAAGATGAGTTGTTACAGACTAGATAAGAAGTTTGTTTTACAAATTGAATAGCTGATTACAAATGAACACTAATTCTCTATTTATACAGGGAATGGGTAGAATGGGTGTTTTGGCGGGAAAAGTCGTTGTTTGACTTTTCTTGCTTGACCTTTCTTAGTTGACCTTCGTTGACTTTCTTATTTAGACACATAACAATCCATCCCGCTTGAAATGATGCTTGTCCTCAAGCATCTAAGCATTCAAATCACTGAGGGAAACTTCTTTATACCTTTAATCATCCTCTCTTTCTTGAGCCAAACACCCCCTAAAAAAGAATTTTGCTTCAACAACTCCTAAATGATTCTGGTAACTTTGGTTTGTTATGAACAACAGATTCAATTTCTCCATCACATCAGGTGTAAGCTTAGGAAAGAGAGCTATTGCCTTCATATTTTCTTGAATCTGGTACTCCTTTGTAGCATCAGTACTAACTTATGACACATTAGGATTTGCAGCACACCATGCTGAGACATAGGTACATTCAGTTCATCATACTCAAGCTGCTCAACAATATCAAACCTTTTGGCAACCTCACATGTTTCAGTAATCTCCTGAGCAAACCACTCACTAGTCCCCCAATCAAAACCCCAACCCTTATCAATCATATAATTCATAACTCTAACAGCCCCCTCAACAGATGTAACACTACTGGGCATATGACAGTATATCAAATCAACATATTTGATATGACCTTTGGTAACCTTTATGAAATCTAATAGCTGAACATGGCACTGGTTTTCTGCGTGAACCTGACCCGCTTCATTTCCTTGTAATGCAGTGCACATCTTCTTTTCAACCCAACACAGAGACAAGCTACCAATAATCCATTCAACTAACTCATTAATTTTACCATTAGACAATACATTCTTGATTGAATCTAAGATGAAATCCATAGCTTGGTGTGACCAGTTTGAAAAATTAGCATCATCCCTAGAACCTCCCAAATCAAAAACTCGTTTTCCACCCGGATCAAACACTCGTTTGCTTACGAAAAGATACTCACCCTTTGTATTTCCCAAACTACTAATAACCTCAAACTCGTATTCTTTTGATTTAAACCATAAGTTTTCGACCCCAAAACATGATTCCATATTAAAAACATTTCCATCAACAGCAACCCAAATATCAAATTCTTGTATATCCCCTGGATCAAACACGTTTTTAGTTGCAAAATCACCAACACCAACTTGCCCTTTCATGTTGTGGATACCATTTCTAATCAACTTTTCCAGCCCACTTTTAATTATTTCAAAACTTTCTGAATTCAGTACATCAATAGTCTTAATTTCTTCAATCACTTTGTTTCCTACATTTGTCCCTTCACTGAAGCCATCTTGATTCGAATCTGATGCACACAACTTATCAACCATTAACCCATTGTTACCCGCAACCAATTCTTTAACACTTTCAACCACAACAAATGAATTATTATTAGGTGAATCAATATCCATATTCTTATCAACCTTTTCAACAAAGTTATCAATACCCGCAAAGCAATTGTGACCCATATCAACTACACTCGAATCTTTAGACTCAAAATGGTGCACTTTATCACATTCTTTGAGAACTTCATCAAGAACCATATTACCAAAGTTATTTTCGACCACATCACTTGCTTCTTTAACACCTTCTTTAGAAATTTTCTTTATTGGCATTTCATCAAACATCTTATGTGCCACAAAATCTTCGTCATCATCATTATACCAAATAAAACATGAATTCTTAGTACTATTACAAGGAGATTGCGTTTTCTGAACAGTATCGAATCTTCTCAAAATTGCATCTTTGTAAATCATCCAAGTCA
>LBNU01026790.1:96416-114293 GCA_014162995.1 Artemisia annua | reverse complement strand
AAATTGTGGTGTACTATATTCGATTTTGCCGGGTAATAGGCAAGTACTCGGCCTTGGGGGCACTATTATATTATGAAATTCCGCGGTTATATTGATACTATGATTTGTTGGTTAACGTTTTGCGTGTCATGAGCTTAGCATCATCAACAATGTTATATGCACAGGGATGCCTCTATACATTGGTTGTTACCTTGATTACCCGATATTTGCATTTGTTGCTCATATCTTATGATTAAAACCTTGTGCTCAACCTTATTATTTAAACCTATGGATTACACTCAACCATTGTGTTGACTTTTTAAGCATGTGTTTCAGGTACTAATGATATTAATAATTAGCTTTGAAGCTTGATACTTGGGGCATGGTGCAGTGGCTAAGGCTGAAGAGGCATTTCTGTCAAGGCAGCTTTACTATCTTTCAATCTTTATTTGCATGTCATTCGTAAAACCTTTTGTGTCTTTTGTTACTTCCGCTGCTAAACTTTGTTTATTTTCCGCTGCAAACTCTATTTACTTTTTCCGCTGCTACTTTGACTTAAGAGTCCTTGTACTCTAAATGATTTGTAATTCGAATGATATGTTTTGCAACATTTATAAACGTCCCGTGTTGTGGTCGTTAGCTATAAATGTGCCTGTTTTCTATTTGCGTAATACCCCCAGCATGATAGTTGCTGTATTTGAGTTGGGGGTGTTACAAATAGCCAATTTGAAAATATTTTGTGAAGTGTTTATTAGAAAACTAAATACCAAGGGTAGAAAAGTAGAAAGGGTAATTTGGTAGGGGTAGAAAAGGTATTCCTCACATGGCATAATAAAGAAGAGAATATTCCATGGAATATTCCTCACTAAGGAAGAGTGAGTGAGGTTGGGTTAAGAAGTAACCATGGTTAGGTTAAAAGAATGTGTAGAGAATAAACCATGGTTAGGTTAAAGGGTATATCCAAGGGAATATTCCATCCTTGGTGTGGTTAAGAGTTAACCAAGGTTAAGTGTAGAGAACTAACATTAGTTGGGTTAGGAGAACCATGGTTGGGTTAAGAGGAGAATATCTAAGGTATATTCCTTTCTTGGAGGGGAGGGTGAGTGAAAGTATGGGATGTGAAAGGGTGTAAGGAATATAAGAGTTGGATTGTGTGTGTGTAAGGGAATATGTAAGAGTTGGATGTGATGGGGAGCCTTGTGTGTGTAGAAGGTGAAATGGTTGTGAGTAGTGTGTGTATTTTAAATGTAAAGGTATTGGGAGTGTAGAGAATATGTTGTATAAGGATGGGATGTGTATAAGTATGATTTGTATGTATAAGAGATGTGTAAGTGTGTGTGAAGAGAGGTATGTGAGTGAAGTGTGTGTATTTTGAAATCTAGTTTGTGTACAAATGTACAAGGTATGTATATGTGTGTGATTACAAAAGGTATATAAGTGTGTGTACAAATATTGTATATGGAGAGGGAAATATTGTGTTATAGGGGACAAGAGGTACACATTGTGTAAGTGGTGTAAGGGAATATTTAGAGAATGTTGGAAAGGGATATTTGGGAAGGATTGTGGGAGATTTTGTGGTATTTGTCTTTTGTAAAAATTAGATTAAGAGAAGATTAAGAAGTAATCTAATTGTCATTAAGAAGAAAAGGTTTAGACAATTAAGATTATAAGTTGAGAAAATCATAGGTTACTTATAAGTTCAAGTAACATAACGTCGAGAATCCATAGTTTCATATCTCGTGACTTTCTACGACTCGACGTACTCAGCTAACACCTTGGTTCAAACAAGTTAAGTGCTTTGCCTTGATGTAAAGCATAACTCAAGTGGGAAAGGATGCGTTTACGCAAAGTGACCTTTGACTTAGTTTGACCAATAAGGGAGTAAACTCGTTACGTGATTAGTGAAGACGTAAGCACGGGATATGAGCATATGGATGCTTTCACATGATATTACGTGAAATATATAAGCTCCCTAAGTTTAGAAAAGCCTTGGCTAGAGGCGAGAGTTAGAAAACATGAGTTGGCGTTTTCCCGTAAGTGGGTGTTTTAAAAGTTGGATCTCTCTAATCCCAAAACTCGTTTCGAGTGTTCTCAATTAAGCACATAGCATATTCATACCTGTATTGAAAGATCCACATTTTTCGAGTAAGGGGAAAGCCGACTTTCAAAATTCATCCCGATATTCATAGACGCCTGGCGCGTCACCCACGCGTTGACGCGTGGGTGGCGCGTTAGCAGCAGACATGTGAGAAAGGGAATTTTGGCTAACGTTTGTTATTTTATGTGTTTCGAAGGTTTATTTGTCATCATTAAAACATTAGGAGATCTTGATAATGTTGCCTCAACAATCTCCCCTTTTTGATGATGACAAATAAAATTCGAAAGCAAATAAAATTACAAAACGTAGCGAAGACAAAACGCGCCTTTGATGTAGCTTGCTTCTTGACCTTGCCTTGTAATTTGGTGAAGCCTTTGTTTAACTTGAATAGGTCTTCACGCTCTTGCTTTCTTTCTCCCCCTTTTGTCGAATCAAAAACACGGGACTTCCAATCAAGCCAGGTTTCGAACCTGGGCCTGTGGGAAAAACAAAGTAGCTTGTATATGCACCCAAACATGCTCCCCCTTGAACAAAGCTCCTCCTAGATCGTTACTCCCCCTTGTTTCAAGGCGGGGATACATGGGTCAAGAGCCTCACCTTTACGGTGGCCTAGCTACATGAAACATACAACACACAATAACTAAGCAATCCTCACATGTGGAAGATCAAAATGGGTTAGGTGACCATTTAGATACTTGCAACATGGGTTAGTCCACATATGACATCATGTAAAATCAAACACTCACATGCATAGCATCATCATATAGTTATTCATAGGACAAATTTATCAATTATGCATCAATATGTCACATACTCAAGTAAAGATAACAAAATTTTCAAATTAGAGCACATAGTTTCACATATAGACACTTTAAGAGTGCAAAACAAGATCTAAACACAAGTTAGTTCCTAGTAACAAGACAAGGCATAAGGAAATTCCTAAGTGAGTGAATAACACCGTGTATTACCCTCTTCCTAGATAATTTTCAATCTTGCAAAGAAAATGCCTATATGATGTAAAGGTAACGTCAAAGATTACAACATTTCCTACTTCTTAGGAATCAAATTAGTCTTAACCCATACAATACTTTTCACATAATTCCTTAGCACATTATTTAGCCAAACTTTAAGAGTTTGTAAAAGAGCAAGCAAGCATAGTCTTTCTCAAGACTCTAAGTGACTCAACATCCTATGTTCCTTATCAACCATGAACAATCTTTTCTATGACTCAAATGTGCAATTGGGATTTTGGGAAATGTCATGAAAAATCCCAAGTATTCTTAACTTGTGACCTAAGGGTTTGTTCATTCATCTCTCCTAATACTTCTTTTATCGGATTTCCCTTGTCTTTCTTAATTGTCTTAGAATGTCCTTTTTCTATGATATGGACCTCTAGTGAAGGAAACCCATCATGGACTTGAACTACTTGTTCATCCATGACATCATCAACCTCCACGGATGATGATTTTGGCTCCGTTAAATTCTCATAAAGGGTCACGTTGAGAGATTCCTCAACTCTCGTTATTTCTTAATTTAGCACCATGTATGCCTTACAAGTTTTGAGAGTATCCTAAAAACACACATTTGTAAGAATTTGAGTCTAACTTTGTGATATTTTAAAGTTGTGAGCACATGATCTACTATCATTAACAAATATGCAAGCAATTAGCATGTTAGCAATGTGCACGAAATCAACTAAGTGAGCATATAAGCAAGTAGTAACAAAACATATTCACAAGCAAACATATGTTTCATATTAGCATTTAATCATTACGGCAAATAAACATGTGTGGACAACATTCAATAATATTCATGTCTAAGCGTATTTATTTAACCCTATATATGATATGAGATCTCATGGGCTAACTCTAACATTTAATTTCCTAGACATGTTTTCGAACAATTAAGTATTTCACACTTAATATGAGCATTTATTCAAGTTATGAAAGTAAACACATAGTGTAATACCTCAAATTTTAAAACATGCAAAATGACTAAAATACCCTTAAGTTTAAAATTTTGTAATAAACTTAAAGAAATACCAAGAAAACCCTTGAAAATTAGAACTTGATAATAAATGATTACAATAAATTATATATAAATAAAATGTGTACATTTTTGCAAAAGTAATAAAATTTTTATCATATAAATAAATAAAGTTGATTTATATATGTTATATATATATATATTAAATATATGTATTTAAATTAAGAAATAAATCCCAAATAAATAAGAAACATGTACAATATTTTAATTTCGACTTATCACAATAGATTGCAGCCCAAGATAAGTATTTTATCCATTATAAACTATTTATACACGTTTAATTATTTTAGAAAAACCTTAACCGACTCTAAACCTAAAGTCGACACCTCAAAAATTCCCTACAGTCAATCCAAGTTTTCCACAGCTTCCAAAGTATTTTTCCTGGTCTCTAACAAGTTCAAAGAAGTTGACAAAAATAGTGGTTCATGTTTGGGTCGATCATGTGAAGCTTGGGGAATTGTTTGATTCGGTTTAAACCATCAAGAAGAAAGAATTATTCTGCTTTAATCCACACGTTCTAAAATCATTCTGGTATTTTTATATAACTCTTTACATCATATATGATCTGTAGAAAATAGTAGAATCTATTCATGCAAGCCAGTATGATCATACGAAATTATATAGATTATTAAACCCTAAATCGAATTAAATTATGAAAACTGCCATGCGAATTTTTGAGGTTTGGTTTATATTTTTCTCAGGTCCTATGAACATCATATAACATCATAAAAATAATTTTCATAATTTTCGAGACCTAGAACAATTTTTGGGAATTATTTTATAATTGGTTTATTAAGTAAAAAGAAAATAAAAGAAAAGAAATAGAATTAGGGTTAGGGTTAGGGTTTTTGATATAGAATCTGATAATTAATAGTTTTTTAAGGTTGTAATTAATGTTAGTAATGATTGGGTAACTTAGGGTTAGGGTTTGGTTGTTTTTAATTAAAACCGATTTGTTTTTCTTAAATAGTAAAGGGTGTGTTTTGTAATTTTGTAAACATGTGGGATATTTTTTATAAGATGTGCTATACCAGGGTTGAGTTGGGAAAAATATAATATGAGGGTGTCATGGTAAAATTTGCAACTAAAAGGTTTAAATGGTAATTTATGTAATCATATAATCCGATTTGTAATTAATTAAAATTAAGGGGTTAAACTTGTAAATTATGGAAGTTAAGGGCTGTTTAGTATAAATCTGATATTAAATGGTTGTTAGGTGTACATTTGGATAATTAAAGGCTTAATGCGTAAATGTGAATATTATAAGGATTAAATTGTAATATATTTAATTAATAGGTGTAATTGGTAACATTATTAAAACTAAAGGGTTGGAATTATAAACTTTGGAAACTCATGGATTAATTTAGACAATATGTAAAATATATGATATTTCATTTAAAACCCTACACTATAATATATTTACATTTTAAACCCTAAAACAATATTAGTAAAATATATTAAATACTTAATCTAATACTTATGTAAAATTGGACTAATTATATGAATTCTTACTTAATAAGTAAACCAGCTAAAAATGTAAAGTTACTAAAAATGGAAAGCCGACTAAGAGGAGCAATCTAATTTAAGATAAAGTTATTAACGATAAAATGAACCATAATTCAGGTAAAGATATTGGAGAAGAAGTGAACTCTTCCTTTTGTGATCCTTTCCTTCTGATCTCATTGCTTTGCTAAGGTACGGATATTCTGACCTTATTTTTAAGGTTTCCTTCGTGATTACAACCTCTGTTATGAACATTCTATTTTGAAACCTCTGATTTGAACCTTTGCTATGAACCTTCTGTTTTTGAACCTTTGACATGAAAACCTTGCTATTGAACCTTCTGATTTGAAAAATATGTTTTGAACCTTTTGATATGAACCTTATGACTACCTGAGCTATTTTCACTAGGCATGGGGGTTCCATGTCCGTGTCAGGGATGCACCTCTGACATGACTCTAGGGCAGTAGAGTGATGTTCTGCCACGTCCCTTTGATTGGTCTGCATGTGAATGGGTAGGGGCGTATGGATGCATCCTAGATCTGTTATCTGTTATCTGTTATATGTCTGGTGATTGATGTTGTGTGCAATACACGTCCTTCACATTTCTGGGAGCTAGCTACTCCACCCATATGAGGACACCCCTCATTATTGTCTGATTATCTGAGAGGTCTCCCCTCTATATGTTTATGAAGATTTATGATTTTGATATGATATGTTTCTGAGCTCATGGTATTATTATGGTTCTGACTCTGTTCGTACAGGTGACTGTATGAATTCCTTACCTAACCTACACATTTTTTATTTCCATATTATTCGTTATACCTAAATATGTTTTCTCCAAAATATAGCATTTGTACTTCGGCATTTATTTTTCAGTTTATTATTGTTATATCCATTCACTGGGCTTTTTAAGCTCAGCCGCATTTTCTTTCACCGCGGCAGGTATTCAAGCTAGCTTTGGGATGGTTTCTGGGATTGAGAGTAGAGTTGAATTGAAGATTCTTGACCATAGTTATTTGAAGTAAGTTATTTATTTAAGACTTCCGCTTTTGATCTGTTCTGTTTGTTCTGATGTAACACCATATTGTTGTGACACTTTTACCCTTTTCGGGTTGGGGTGTTACAATTTATGGTATCAGAGCCAGGTTTGATCGACGGATTCACAATCCGTAGAGCTTAGGCTATGACCTGTGAGTATTAGGCCTTGCACCATAGAGAGTTATGAAACAACCTTTGAGGATTGGCTTTAGGATTCCCTTATATGAAACTTGAGTTATGATCGGTGAGGATTGGGTAGACTAGGATATCTGCTTAAGTAGAATTACTTCCGCATCACTCTGATTCGTGCTTCTGTCTTTAGTTAAGCCAATAAGATCATTTTTCCGAGGTTAGAAAGTTAAGCATGACTTAAAGTTCAGTAATCTAATAAGTTTAGAATGCCTGGAGAACTCCACCATTTAAGTTTCACTTTTTGATTTTGATTTCCATCTCTGAATTGTTGACAATTAGTTTGGTGTTTCCTGACCATTCGGAAGATTATTACAACCCTAAGTGTTTGATATATTTTGAAAATTCTTTTGCTTAGGTTGGGTATATTAAGTTTTGACACTAATTGATGTTCCATAAACCTTATAATTCTTATGAGAGATCTGGAGGTTATTAGTCACGAATATAGGAAATTGTTCACGCTATTCTGATAATGAGATTATGTTATTAGGATTTCTTTTGAAGATTATAATTCTGAATATAATCCGGATAGGTGTTGATTTTCCAAGGTTCTTTCCATTAATAAGGATTAGGATATCACATGATAATGAGGAAGGTTGACAATGGTGTGATTGACTATTAAGATTTTCTTTAGAAGTTTAGTATTATGACAATTCTGCGTATGTTCGCTAAGTTTATGGTTAAGAGTATTTTGGTAAATTTGGAAGTATTGGTGCTCTATTAAAATAGATTTGTTAGATTTAGGTTATTTTCTGATACGTTTCGTTTTTCGTTCGACCTTATTGATGATAATTGATTCTGTTAAATCCTAGGAAGAAGAGAAGAATTGTTAGGTTGCCATTAGGTTGTTTTATTCACGACTTGAGATAAAGTATGGTCGCCATGAAGGTATATTTATATAATGCAAATATTATGACGCCTGGCCAACGTGATAATATTTCCATCATATAAAGTACTCTCATTGTAAGCATATGATATCTTGGGAAGTGATTGAGAAGCATTAGATTTCTGTTAGTTGAATTATTCGCGATAAATGAGACTTTAGGATTTATTCTATTCGTTTGTGCTCTGTTTTCATCGTTAGATATCTGAATAAGTTAGAATTCTCATCGTACGTTGATCGTTGTTCATCCATTAAGAAATTTAAAACTCATTATAGAGTATCCTATCGTCTGAATTTCCGCACTCAATCTGTTTTCAGATATTAGTTATCTGTTGCTAGTACACATCCGTTGAACTGAATTATGATATATTTTGAATAAGATATGAAGTTATGAATTCTGATAAGGAAGATCTGTCTATCTGTTATAATCTGTTAGAAAGATTATTTTGAATTAAGGTTATTTCTGTTACTGAAAGATTTTGTGTTCATTCCGTTCGAGCAATTTTTGCAATCCGATTCGTTTCTGTCTATTCTGCCTATTCAATTTCCGAGGACGGAAATTTCCTTTTAGAGGAGAAGAAGTTGTAATACCTCAAATTTTAAAACATGCAAAATGACTAAAATACCCTTAAGTTTAAAATTTTGTAATAAACTTAAAGAAATACCAAGAAAACCCTTGAAAATTAGAACTTGATAATAAATATTACAATAAATTATATATAAATAAAATGTGTACATTTTTGCAAAAGTAATAAAATTTTTATCATATAAATAAATAAAGTTGATTTATATATGTTATATATATATATTAAATATATGTATTTAAATTAAGAAATAAATCCCAAATAAATAAGAAACATGTACAATATTTTAATTTCGACTTATCACAATAGATTGCAGCCCAAGATAAGTATTTTATCCATTATTAACTATTTATACACGTTTAATTATTTTAGAAAAACCTTAACCGACTCTAAACCTAAAGTCGACACCTCAAAAATTCCCTACAGTCGATCCAAGTTTTCCACAGCTTCCAAAGTATTTTTCCTGGTCTCTAACAAGTTCAAAGAAGTTGAAAAAAATAGTGGTTCATGTTTGGGTCGATCGTGTGAAGCTTGGGGAATTGTTTGATTCGGTTTAAACCATCAAGAAGAAAGAATTATTCTGCTTTAATCCACACGTTCTAAAATCATTCTGGTATTTTTATATAACTCTCTACATCATATATGATCTGTAGAAAATAGTAGAATCTATTCATGCAAGCTAGTATGATCATACGAAATTATATAGATTATTAAACCCTAAATCGAATTAAATTATGAAAACTGCCATGCGAATTTTTGAGGTTTGGTTTATATTTTTCTCAGGTCCTATGAACATCATATAACATCATAAAAATAAGTTTCATAATTTTCGAGACATAGAACAATTTTTGGGAATTATTTTATAATTGGTTTATTAAGTAAAAAGAAAATAAAAGAAAAGAAATAGAATTAGGGTTAGGGTTAGGGTTTTTGATATAGAATCTGATAATTAATAGTTTTTTAAGGTTGTAATTAATGTTAGTAATGATTGGGTAACTTAGGGTTAGGGTTTGGTTGTTTTTAATTAAAACCAATTTGTTTTTCTTAAATAGTAAAGGGTGTGTTTTGTAATTTTGTAAACATGTGGGATATTTTTTTATAAGATGTGCTATACCAGGGTTGAGTTGGGAAAAATATAATATGAGGGTGTCATGGTAAAATTTGCAACTAAAAGGTTTAAATAGTAATTTATGTAATCATATAATCCGATTTGTAATTAATTAAAATTAAGGGGTTAAACTTGTAAATTATGGAAGTTAAGGGCTGTTTAGTATAAATCTGATATTAAAGGGTTGTTAGGTTTACATTTGGATAATTAAAGGCTTAATGCGTAAATATGAATATTATAAGGATTAAATTGTAATTTATTTAATTAATAGGTGTAATTGGTAACATTATTAAAACTAAAGGGTTGGAATTATAAACTTTGGAAACTCATGGATTAATTTAGACAATATGTAAAATATATGATATTTCATTTAAAACCCTTCTCTATAATATATTTAAATTTTAAACCCTAAAACAATATTAGTAGAACATATTAAATACTTAATCTAATACTTATGTAAAATCGGACTAATTATATGAATTCTTACATAATAAGTAAACCAGCTAAAAATGTAAAGTTACTAAAAATGGAAAGCCGACTAAGAGGAGCAATCTAATTTAAGATAAAGTTATTAACGATAAAATGAACCATAATTCAGGTAAAGATATTGGAGAAGAAGTGAACTCTTCCTTTTGTGATCCTTTCCTTCTGATCTCATTGCTTTGCTAAGGTACGGATATTCTGACCTTATTTTTAAGGTTTCCTTCGTGATTACAACCTCTGTTATGAACATTCTATTTTGAAACCTCTGATTTGAACCTTTGCTATGAACCTTCTGTTTTTGAACCTTTGACATGAAAACCTTGCTATTGAACCTTCTGATTTGAAAAATATGTTTTGAACCTTTTGATATGAACCTTATGACTGCCTGAGCTATTTTCACTAGGCATGGGGGTTCCATGTCCGTGTCAGGGATGCACCTCTGACATGACTCTAGGGCAGTAGAGTGATGTTCTGCCACGTCCCTTTGATTGGTCTGCATGTGAATGGGTAGGGGCGTATGGATGCATCCTAGATCTGTTATCTGTTATCTGTTATATGTCTGGTGATTGATGTTGTGTGCAATACACGTCCTTCACATTTCTGGGAGCTAGCTACTCCACCCATATGAGGACACCCCTCATTATTGTCTGATTATCTGAGAGGTCTCCCCTCTATATGTTTATGAAGATTTATGATTTTGATATGATATGTTTCTGAGCTCATGGTATTATTATGGTTCTGACTCTGTTCGTACAGGTGACTGTATGAATTCCTTACCTAACCTACACATTTTTTATTTCCATACTATTCGTTATACCTAAATATGTTTTCTCCAAAATATAGCATTTGTACTTCGGCATTTATTTTTCAGTTTATTATTGTTATATCCGTTCACTGGGCTTTTTAAGCTCAGCCGCATTTTCTTTCACCGCGGCAGGTATTCAAGCTAGCTTTGGATGGTTTCTGGGATTGAGAGTAGAGTTGAATTGAAGATTCTTGACCATAGTTATTTGAAGTAAGTTATTTATTTAAGACTTCCGCTTTTGATCTGTTCTGTTTGTTCTGATGTAACACCATATTGTTGTGACACTTTTACCCTTGTCGGGTTGGGGTGTTACACATAGCATGCAAGTTTAGTCTCATTTTACGTTAATCACCTTTAAGTTTCTAAGTTCTCCTATATCTCAAGTTGTGACAAAAATAAGCTACCAAGCATCAATCAAGTTCACATAGCATTTTTGACAACTAACATATAAAGCACTTAAGAATTCATAGGCATAAAGGAAAAACTTAGCTCGATATTAATGGATGATTTTTGTTTCATGACCACGAGATAAAGATCCACCATTGATGCTTAGACTACCGAAGACCTCTCGACAAAGATTACATATGTATACTAAAACAATCTTCTACTACGATCATGTGCTTGGAGCAACCACTTTCAACAATCTAATAGGTCGGTTCAAGCTCATACCTAACACACATATAACTCAAAAATTTGGTCCCCAATGGTTGTTGGGTCCATTGTTGTTAGCATAAGACACTCCCAAGTTGAACATCCTTGGGTCATGAAGCAAGACACTTAGTGTCTCAAGACCATAGCTTGAAAACATAGACCAAGGGTTGTTTGAAAAATTACTTTAGTTT
The DNA here is from genome assembly GCA_014162995.1 of Artemisia annua. Taxonomy (NCBI): domain Eukaryota; kingdom Viridiplantae; phylum Streptophyta; class Magnoliopsida; order Asterales; family Asteraceae; genus Artemisia; species Artemisia annua. The sequence goes on along the minus strand of LBNU01026790.1, from coordinate 102,735 downwards.
TGAGATCTTGGTCCAAAGTTTTGATGGTTGTGTGGTCTTAAAATTTTTTGGTTTGGGTAGGAGTTGTCTCTCTTTTGGTATGAGTTATATTGACGATGTGAAGACCTTTGGTTGTTGTAAAAATTTCTTCTTGATGATGATCGATAGGTTTATGGTCGACTCGAGCTTGTGTGTATCCAAGTCCATTACATGAAACCGGTTTGTAAAATTGTTTTGGGGTTTCATTTCTTGTAATGGGTGTTTGAGTACCTTTAGTATTTACAAAAGGAGCTTGAGGAGTGGTAGGTTTAACAAATTTTTTTGACGAAACTCTACTTTTCCTCAAAGTCCTGGCACGCTGCTGGCGCGTCGGCGCGTCATCCAGCGCGTCAGGCTCGAAAACTTTAGGAGTTTCGTTTTGGCTTGCTTTTACAAATGCAATAGGTTTGGTTAGACTCTCGGAAGTTGTTTTCTTATTTTTCAAAAATCCAAGACCTTCCTTATCTTGGGACAATTTTTGATGACTCAACATATTGTCTAAATCATTGCTACTCTTTTANTTAGGAGTTTCGTTTTGGCTTGCTTTTACAAATGCAATAGGTTTGGTTAGACTCTCGGAAGTTGTTTTCTTATTTTTCAAAAATCCAAGACCTTCCTTATCTTGGGACAATTTTTGATGACTCAACATATTGTCTAAATCATTGCTACTCTTTTAAAATTTTGTAAAACTTAACGACTTTTGTTGAAGTTCGAAGACTTCTTCACTCAAAGAGGTAACCTTAAGTGTGAGATTTTCACAACTTTTACATGGTTCCACTTTCTCTTGAAGAGTGACAAATCTCTTTATTTCAACTTCAAGTTCATTGTTTTTATGTAGTAGTTTAGAAATTTCCTTTTCATGAGAACGTTTTTCTTTAATGGTTAATTTTAATTTTCTAAACACATCCTCATAATTTTTGAGTAGTTCCTCATTCTCCTTTTGTAAATCATGAATCTTTAAAGAATTATTTGAAATAGATAATTTAGGATGTACCTCTTACGATTTAATCGCCATAAGACATGTTGCACCTTTCTCCGATTGGTCACCATCGTCGCTATCACTCCAAGCTCCACCAACAAATGCCTTGTTCGGACAATCACTTATGAAGTGAGTTTTGTCCCCGCAATTGTAACAAGCACGTTGACGCCTTGAGCTTTCAACACCATTATTCCTATCATCACTACCTCTTCCATCCTTATTGCTCCCATTACCAAAGCTATTTCTATGCCTAAACTTATTACCCTTTCGAAAGAACTTCCTAAAGTTCCTAGCTATTAAGTTGATCTTTCTTCGTCTTCGTCTTCACTACTTCCTCCTTAACTATCACTAACATTACTAGTTTGTCCCCTAGTAACCTTAGCTTTAAGAGCCAAAGACTTTACTTTTTCTTGTCTTTGGTAGCAACCTTGTCATTTTCAAGGATCATTTCATAGACCTTGAGGTTGCCGATAAGGTCATCAAGAGGAAGTTCCGCCAAATTCTTGGCTTCTTCAATGGCCGTCACCTTCGGCCGCCACTTCACCAGAAGAGCTCGAAGAAACTTTCTCACATGGTTCTTGTTGTAAAAGCTAGGATCTAGAGCCGTGAGGCTTGTGATAATAGCATTAAACCGTGTGTAACCATTGTCAATGGTTTCATCATCCGAGATTAAAAACTTCTCATATTGTTGAATGAGTAAGTCGATCTTGCAATCCTTGACTTGTGAATTGCCTTGATGAGTAATGATGAAAGAATGCCAAATTTCTTTAGCGGTCTTACAAACATGGACTCTCTCGAACTCCCTTCGAGGTAGAGCATTGTAGATCAACATTTTAGCTTCTTGATTCTTAACAAGCTTTTTCTTCTCATCTTCTTTAAGTTCCAAGTTTGGCTTTTCAACCATCAACTTGGTTTCGGAATCAAGCATCATGAAAACAAAGTCTCCATTTTGAATGATCTCCCACAAGTCAAGATCTTTGGACCTAACATAGGTCTCAAACCGGGTTTTCCAAAAGCAAAACCCATTGGTCTCTAGCAAAGGTGGTCTTTGTATAGAACACCCCTCAAAATAGTTCTCTTGAGCCATGGATCTATACTCAACTTCACCAAAAATCTTTGTTAGGATTTTAGATTTTTGGAAAAGAAGTTTTTGACTTAAAACGACTTCTCGGGAAGGTTTTAACGATCAAAAACTTGAGTATTCCGCTCTGATACCAATTGTAGAACCGTAGAGGGGGTGAATACGGTCTTTTCGGCTTCTTCAAAGTTTATTAACTTTAAGCCTCAAACATCACCAAGTGGTTATACAACAATAATCACAAACACAAACAAAGTATATAAATCATGTAAAGAGACACCACGATATACACTGGTTCGGGATGGGGGGTTTATACCATCTGTACGTCCATTTGCGAATCCACGACACCGATACTATTACTCTAGTATAATCCTTTCGGTGGANACTTCTCATATTGTTGAATGAGTAAGTCGATCTTGCAATCCTTGACTTGTGAATTGCCTTGATGAGTAATGATGAAAGAATGCCAAATTTCTTTAGCGGTCTTACAAACATGGACTCTCTCGAACTCCCTTCGAGGTAGAGCATTGTAGATCAACATTTTAGCTTCTTGATTCTTAACAAGCTTTTTCTTCTCATCTTCTTTAAGTTCCAAGTTTGGCTTTTCAACCATCAACTTGGTTTCGGAATCAAGCATCATGAAAACAAAGTCTCCATTTTGAATGATCTCCCACAAGTCAAGATCTTTGGACCTAACATAGGTCTCAAACCGGGTTTTCCAAAAGCAAAACCCATTGGTCTCTAGCAAAGGTGGTCTTTGTATAGAACACCCCTCAAAATAGTTCTCTTGAGCCATGGATCTATACTCAACTTCACCAAAAATCTTTGTTAGGATTTTAGATTTTTGGAAAAGAAGTTTTTGACTTAAAACGACTTCTCAGGAAGGTTCTAACGATCAAAAACTTGAGTATTCCGCTCTGATACCAATTGTAGAACCGTAGAGGGGGTGAATACGGTCTTTTCGGCTTCTTCAAAGTTTATTAACTTTAAGCCTCAAACATCACCAAGTGGTTATACAACAATAATCACAAACACAAACAAAGTATATAAATCATGTAAAGAGACACCACGATATACACTGGTTCGGGATGGGGGGTTTATACCATCTGTACGTCCATTTGCGAATCCACGACACCGATACTATTACTCTAGTATAATCCTTTCGGTGGATTAAAAACCGTTACAACTTCACTCCACCGATATGCACTAAGATCGGTGCTCACTAAGAAGAGTTACTCCCCAACGGTATTACGCCATCGGAAACCACCCTAAAGAATTTCATGATTCGACTTACACTTGGTCACCTAGACCATCACCAAAACTTCCACCCGGAAGTATCAAACCCCAACTAGATCCCCAATGATCTAGGCTTGGTCACCAAGACACAAGACTTCCCTTACAAACAATTGAATGAATGAATAAGTGTTTGTTTAATCAAGCCCTAACTTAACCTAGAGACTCGATTGTAATAGAAAGGGTAAAGATAAGAAGACCCTCGACACAATCACAAGAGTGGATTAAGTTCTTGAGATTCTTCCCTTGCAAGGAGATGTGTTCTTTCAAAGATTTTAACTAAGAACACAAGATAGAATTAGAGAGATTAGAGAGAAAGAATAATGGCAAAGGGTGAGGAATACAAGAGGCAAGGGGGTATTTATAGGCCAAGACCCAAACTTGGGAAAAATTTACCGAGGCCGGCGCGTCACCCACGTGTCAACGCGTGGGCAGCGCGCCAGGCACCCTGCTGTATTTTTCCCAAGTGTTGGGTGTTGGATCTTATAAATACCTATCCTTGCTAAACCCCTAATTGTACTTCACACTAAACCTTAACATTAATCAATCTAAGGTTTACCAACTCAAATAGTGTAACACCTGGTACTTTTCCTAAAACCAATTTCTAGCCAAACATCTATTCTCGTACCTGAGATACTTTTAAACTTTTAATGCATGTTAAATTGGGCATGAGAAGCGTGAGATATATTGGAAACGAGAATTTATTCCTTGATTGACTCAGCACAACCTAGAAAACTCCAATTGTATTGCATTTGCCAAATTATTTGATTTATTTTGAGTTTGAGAAAAACTCTGAAGTTTATGCTTGATTTTATTGGAAAAATTATTTCGTGAACAATGGCGCAAGTTTCGTAAATTTTCAAGTCCGTTTGCGGTAACGTGTGTTTGACCGGCCGAGCGACCTTTACGGGAAGACGATTTGGAATCGATTGAGCAATGACCCTTGGAGTGTGGTACCGGTTCATTTCGTTACCCGCTAAACACTCGTATGTAATACTCTCGAGCGATACGGCGGTTAGCACTATAGATACTTTTAAGCAACGGTATATTATACCCGCGGATGATTGATTATTATTCAATTTCATGCCAACTAGAAAGGACACACGACAGCGAGGCTAATTCATTCGTGCTGCTCCTGCTCCCCGCTTGCGGCTGATCTTTGTTTTCGGGCCGGCACCCAGAGCCGAGCGACCAGAGTGTTGCCGGGCCGCCGCGGGAAAAAGGCGGGGGATGGCCGCCGAGGCCACCGGCGCGATCTGCAGACCTCCCAACACCTAATCAATAGATCAGGCTTCTCCCGACACCCTACGTGACAACCTCCGTACCACCCAAACCCACCCCTACACCCCACACGGCGCGCACCCTCAACTTATTGGCCGACAACCAGCCGAACGCCGCCACCACCTCCTTTCACCCTTCCACCGACGGTAAACCACCACACTCGCCACCCTTTTTGTTATTTTCGATTTTATTCAAAACCCTAATTTTATTTTTTTAATTACATCCGAATTTTTATTTATTAAATTTCTTTATAAAATGTTTTATTAAAAGTTTTGATCTAAAACTCGTGTGGAACCCCCTTTTTGGTCTCGTTGTGTTCTCGACTCACCCCGACTCGGCCTCGACTCACCGAGTCAACTCGTGACTCGGTGAGGGTTTGATTATTTTTGTTATTGTTGTCGAATTGGGACCAGAGGGAGTATGTATTTGTGTTTGTGGTAATTTTTGAGGGTCCGTTTGGTTCTGTTTGTGGCTCGACAGCCGAGAACCACCACCACCGAGGCACGGGTGGTGGTGGGTGATGGTATTATTTTGTTGTTATTTGTTTGGATTAGATTAGGTAGGGTTTGGATGGATTTGATTTGGATTTGGATGCGTTTGGATTAAGCCGAAGGGTATATAGGATTCGGATTTGGTTTTGGTTTATGTTTTGGCCGAATAGGTTAGGATTCGGATTTGGATATTGGTTAGCCGAGTAGTGTTGAGGCTCGGTTTGAGTTTTGGTTTAGTTTCGGGTTTATTTATTTGACTTGGGTTGATTTTTAGAGTTGTTATTGTTGTTTGTCGGGATTATATTCGGGATTTGGTTACTAGTCTCGGGATTATTATTATTATTATTATTATTATTATTATTATTATTATTATTATTATTATTATTATTATTATTATTATTATTATTATTATTATTATTATTATTATTATTATTATTATTATTATTATTATTATTATTTAGTTAGAAACGGTAAATAAATAAAACGGTTAATAAAACTATGAAACCTAAAATACATTTGACATAGTTGAGAGGATTTGGACATTGGACTTGGTTTCCGTGTTATTATCATTGTGATGTTATATTGTGAGCTTGAATTGGACGTATTGAATTTGCGGCTATGGTTATTTGGACTTATGGACCCTTTAGTACACGAGACGGTAGGGTACGTTAGGCCCTTAAAGATCTTAACGTACCTGGAACCCGAACAATACCAAATGGTCGATAAACCTAAACAACTAATGGACTACGTAAATGATATATCCAATCATATTATTATTTATAAAATGTTAAACGTTGTTTAAATATAAAAGATTCGTTGACTCGGGAAATGTTCTATAAACGGGCAGGTCATGCTGTAAAATTCTTTATAATCTTCAAACTATTTTAATAACTAATATTTATATCAAAACCCTTTTTATTTCAACGTTATTTTGGGGAAAACGGGTAAAACCGAGACTTGTTATTAGCGATCTGTTATTATTTGAGTGTGTCTTTATTCTCATTTCTTCTTCTTTCCATTTCTTTTCGATGACTTTCTTCGAGTGTTCATTCGTCTTCCTTGCGTATTTTGTCTTTTCGCCGACTTATTCTTTTTCTATCTTTCTTCCACACGAGACTTTTCTTTGAAAACTATTTTCTTTCAAATGCCATTGTATTTTATAAAACTTTATTCAAGCAT
>LBNU01026790.1:49616-78699 GCA_014162995.1 Artemisia annua | reverse complement strand
GGTTATTTGGAAGAAATTGGGAAGTTTTTTGCAATTGAGAGAGAAAGTTTACTGTGGTAATCATAGTAAAAATGACAGAGTTTATATAGTATCCCACCCGCCACCGATGGTTGACACGTGTACCCCACTAACTCACATCGTGTGGCCAGGAACTGAAACGGTACAGGACACGTGGGTGACCTCCCCACTCCCCGAGGTACCTAAACAACACTTTTTTGGACTAGATTCATCATACGTGTGTTTTTGGCTGTATAAGTTTGAATTCTTCCCGCGTACGCGTGGGGATAGCTTTGACACATTTAAGTCTAGTATCCGCAGGTTTTACCCTGCGCACACTAGACTGGGGGGACATGATGACGTATAGTCTACACCGGGTCACGAACCCGATTAGTAAACAATACTAACACTTAAGCCCACCACGAGCGGGCCGCGATAACAGTCACTAGACTATCAGTTAGAGGGTTTGGGCCTACAAGGTCCAAGCCCAAGGTTATTAATAGAATGGATACGTGATATCTTCTAAATAAAGAAGATATACATCCGATATCGGCGAATGCGCCGAAGAGTGAGGAACACGAAACCTTATCGGTTGCGTGTGTATAAATAGGGCGATATAGACATCGTCCAAGGTATGACTTACAAACCCTAACTCTTCACAACCCTAAAACACGATTACTTACTCTCACGCCGGAGGATAATCGGGGGAAACAATCCCTCGATAAGCCTAACGGCTTTGGTTATTTTCTTAGTGCGCAGGTCTCAAGCAATATCATCCAATTGATACGAGGAAAGGAATCTAAACAAGGAACGCCCAACTTTTGTATCAACATCAAGCCCATAAATTTACCTTTTTTTTGTTTGTTAATTAGGATGACCCTTGTGTTTTTTTGCCTTTGAATCGATCGGCAATATCCAAGAATATGCGAACAATGTTAAACATGACAAACTGTAGAAAAAGAGTACGTTTTGTCCCCTTTGTAGTACGCATATGAAGATTTTTCGCTTACAGATTAGCCGGATTAATCATGCATCCGTTCATCAAGAAGACTCCCCGATGAGCATTTATAATAAAACTTAACATGGGTTTACAGCTATGCAACATATGTATTGCACCCAATATAGCACGAAATATGCCAAACATTTGTATACAATTATATGATTCTACACACCGTTATACTTTTTTGCTATAGTAAAATGATATTATGAATAAGCTTCATTATAAGAGTAGAATAAATGTGAAAACGTAGTGTAAACATTACTACATTAGGTCTCCTCGCATACATGAATATGTAAAGCTATACCTATAACTACGCGGGAACTGAAAATGAAAATAGTAATCATAAGAGATTCCCATTAGTCTAATACACGTGCGTTACTCCGATGCGCTCTATTCAATGTATGCAATACTTATACTAATAACAATCAAAATTGTAGTATGCACAGCGTACATAATTCAGCATATAATTTATTAGTACAATTATATTTCATATAGTTAAACATTGTTGTGATTTTACAATTTAGTTGTTGTTCATTTTATTATTTATGAGTTAATACTACATAACCTTTTACTATGAATAGTACTATAATCATAAAAAAATGGTATAGCAGATAATATTTCTCATGTTGTAAATAGAAATTAAGTATAAGATTAAAATATGGTGGTTAGGGGGTTAAACGAAACATAAGTTCCAATTTCGAGTTAACGAAGAAATAAAGTTAGAAGAATCGACGATAAGGTTGCAAGAAAAAGGGTGGAATGAGTTAGTTTTTATTTGTCATCTACATTTTTATTAAAGATTTTCAAATTTCAAGTCTTGTACAAATTAATCATGTGTTAAATAAAACAAGGGATTAGGCCGTACAATAGCTACGTACTTTCACTAATGTACCGTTTTGGTACGTGAACTTATTTCCGTTTCACTTAATGTTGTCAACTTTTTTGTTTTGTTCCATTTTGCACTGCTAAACTTGTTTTACCGAAACAGATAACATCAGTGTCACGTGTACACGACACGTTGGATTTCCACTAACCAAAATATGTTATTAAAACCGTAGCTTTCCCAATTATAACACACAAAAAAAAAACCTAATCGATCTAAACCCTAATTTCAAAACCCCCAATTCAATCAAACAATTAAAAATCCCAATTTAATGTCATCTTCATCATCTTCTATTCATAACAGGCTTCGCCGTGATCCTCCACCCACATTTTGCGAATGTGGGGAACCAGTCATTCAACAAACTGCAAAAACCATTGATTTTCCATTAAAACGTTTTTTTGGATGCATAAATTACTATAAGGGCTCAAAATGTAGGACCTTTTATTGGATTGATGATGACTTGCCAAGTGAGTACTACAAAAAGGAGGTTTTCAAGCTGATTCAGAAGGATAAACATCAAGAAAATAGGATGAAGGGTGTTTATGGAAGGATAAGAGACATTGAAAGGGACTTTGACTTGCAAAAGTCAACTATGGAGAAGCATGTGGTTGAGCTGCAAAAGGAGTTGAAAGAAACAAAAGCAAGTTTAATGTTTTATAGGAAGCTTGTTGGTTTCATCTTTATCATTGTTTGCTTGAGATGTTTAGGTGTAGTTTAGGAATTTGACTTGTAGAAGTCAACTATGAAGTATGCAGTCTTTTGAGATGTTTATGTGTTTTTAGTTTATGTAGTTTGTAATGTTCTGATCAATGGAAAATGTTTACCTGCTTTCTAATGGACCACATCTTTATGCTCTACAAACACAATATGACAAGCAGGGACGGAGCCAGAAAGAAATATGACCGGGTGCACAAATTTTTTTTGAACCGTAATATAATAGAGTTAAAAAGTGGATTAAAACGAAGATTTCATTAAAACGATAAATAAATGAACATATTACCTTCTAATTAGTGATTTTACGATCTCCCATAGCAAAAAAAAAACACTTACATGCACCCTCATTTTTAATTTAATAAGTTCTTCTTTCTCTATAGCACAAGTTAAAGCGCCATTAAAATAATCATCACCCATCAAATTACACAAATCAATTTTAATAAGCTTCATTTTAGAAAAACATCTTTCAATCATAGCGGTAGCAACAGGCAAGACTAAAGCCAACTTTAATTAAGCACTACTTTTCATATATATTGTGACTACGACAACAATAAAAATGCCCCATGACAACACAATTGGGGTACCTATTCATATTCTAATATATTGTTGACTATCACTTAAACTTATTATCCCTATTTGTCTTAATAGAAATTGCATAGTTATTCACTTATTCTTATTACCCTAAGCCCTTATTGATGATGATAGACTATACGGAACCAACAAATTAGTCAAGATTTCATACAACTAATCAAAACATGAAAACTTTAAAAGACATACTGTAATAAACAAATGAAAGATATATGTTACGACTTACGAACCTGTTTCATCTTTGTGGTGTTGGTTCAATTTTGGATTTTGTAAATTGTTAGGATGACGAATAAACTTGTTCCATTAATAAACCTATTTCATCTTTGGGCTTTTGTGCTTTAATTTATGAAACTTGTTTCATCTTTCGGCTTTTACAAAATTTTATATTTATTTTTTATTTGTAAGTATACGAACTAAATAATACTAGACACATTTTAATGCACCGGGTGCATTTAAAATACATTTAAGAAAAATCGATAATTTTTTCAAAAATTAACACTATATCGAAAAGATCCATGGGGTGCACGTGCACCCGCGGGCACCCCCTTGGCTCCGTCCCTGATGACAAGCAATAAACCACAAAGAATCTTGGACCATTTCCATACATTACAAAACAAAAGTTGTGGACATAAAGTCACACTATCCAAGACATTGTTTAGTGGTAGACATTGTTTAGTGGCAGACATAAAGTAACACTACCAAGATCCTTACCATGTTCACTGCACCTACATTACCCAAAGTTTGACTACATAATTCATAATACTTAAAAAACAGTCTTCATAATACTTAAACAACTATGGTTCTGCAAGCACATCATCAACATCCCAAGCTTTGCTAGCACTGGATCCTGCACCATCTGGGCCAAAGTTGAATGGTTTGCCCCTGTTAGCTATTCTTTCAGATTTGCACCTTCTTTTCAAAGATGCAGTCTTCAACACACCTGCAGCTATTCCTTCTTCAACCATCTGTGCACCAGTCCTCTTTGCACCAGTCTTTTGTGCAGCAGCCTTCTTTGAACCAGTTGTCTTTGCACCACTTTTCTTTGCAACAGGCTTGTTTGTGCAACTCTGTTGGGTAGGAGTTTGATGATCTTGTGAATCCTCAATAGGATCTTCAGTCACTGATTGTTCAACTTGATCCTGAAACACAATTCAATGTTATATCTAGATCAGTAGCTGCAACTTAACAAATATCTAAAATTATTTCACCAAATAGCTTACCTCATGCATGAAACCAGTATCATCATAAGTTGTTTGATCTGCACCAGCTGGATGTGAACTAGTTGGAACTGAAGAACTTGGACCTGCACCACTGGTCCCTTCATCCTTGTTGCCTTGAACATCTGTTGGGAATACAAATGAAGATCCAGCCTTCTTTCTACCTGGCTTCCTTTTTTCCTTCACTGGTTTAGGTTGTGGCTCTTTCTTACAAGTCTTCTTGTTATGTCCCTTTTCCCAACAATTTGTACAAGTCATCATTCTTCCAGATCTGGTAACTGCATTAACCCTCTCTGTAACATGTTTAATTCTAAGTTTCCTAGGTCTTCCTGGCATCTTTCTAAGTATAGGAGGCAATGGAGGATCATTTGTTGTTGTGTGGCCACATAGATGTACCACCCACAGGCCTAATGAAGTAACTGTATGCATTGACCCACATCCTCTTAGAATACCATGCACTAACACCTTCCACTGGATCAGTCTTAACGAAACCAAAAGCTGTTACAGCATGAACACAGGGTACCCCACTCAAATCCCACCATTTACAGCTACATGTCCTATTTTCTAAGTTCACACCATAGGATTCATCACCCTTCCTAACTTCATACATGTTACCACCACAAGCATATGCTACCCAGTACCTTGATGAGTTTTTTAATCTCTCTAGTTCTTTCCTAACTGAAGGTGTGATAGTGTCTACAACATTAGAAGCTAACTTATTCATGCTGCACAACCTTTGCATTAAATACAACCTAATCTCTTCTAACATTGTAATAATTGGCTTACCTCTAGCAAGACCAATTGCATTGTGATAAGATTCAGAGATGCCATTCTCATATGCTGCACAGCCCCTATCCATCTTGAAAAATGCCCTACACCATGTGTTTGGGTTTCTGTCTATCAGCCATTGTTTAGCTTCAGGATCAATGTTACCTATCAAGTTCAATTTGTTGTAGAAGACATGTTGTAATGTAGTAGATGCTGCACCCCAAAACAAACTCTTGTAATGTAGACCATTCCACTTCTTTTTGAAGTTGGCATAAATGTGCCTTGCACATTGCCTATGCTCTGCATGTGGTAGCATGTTCTTAACAGCCTGCATCAAACCCTGTTACATATAATACAGATGGTAAATGACTGAACAATGATAATAAGCTAAATGACAGAACAATGAAAGGAGTAATACCTTGTGACCATCAGAAATGATAGTCATATAAGCACCCTGACACAGCCTCAAATCTTCACACAAACAAGCTAAAAACCATTCCCAGTTATCATTGTTTTCAATGTTTATGACAGCCCAAGCAATGGGAAACATCTGGTTGTTTGCATCTCTCCCCATAGCAGTCAATAACTCACCCCTGCATGTTCCTCTCAAAAAGCATCCATCCAGCCCTATAACTTTTCTACATCCTGCACTCCACCCTTCTTTCATTGCTTTAAAACACACATAAAATCTTTTGAAATGTATCTTACCATTATCCTTCTCCTCAACATGCATATGCACTGTAGACCCTGGATTGGTGTCTAGAATTTGCTTCCTATAGTCCCACAGTCTACTATAATGCTCAATAAGACCACCTTCATGATCAAATAAGGCCCTCTGCTTAGCTCTTTTACATTGACCAACACTAACATTTATCAAGTATTTCTTTTTGATTTGATCTCTAATGTTCCTGTAGCTAATAGTTGGATCCTGAGCTATTTTATAAGCATACTGCCTTGCAATCCATTTAAAGGTTACTAATGAACCTAAATCAAAGTTCCTAGAGCAAGTGTGATGTGGAATGAGTGTTTTAATTTGAAATGAGCTTTCACTTTGCATCCAGGAAGCCCAAAGTTTAAATGTGCAAGTGTTTCCTTTTTCAATCTTCTTTTTATTACCCTTTACACCCTTACCCTTGCTTATCTTTGATGGTGAATCAGTCTTCACACCCTTACCCTTGGCTTTCTTACTTGGTGATGCAATCTTCACATTCTTACTTGGTGACCTAATCTTAACACCCTCACAATTGCCTTTCTTACTTGGTGACCTAATCTTAACACCCTTAGCTTTCTTATACTCCCAATCACCTTTCTTTCCTTTCTTTCCTCCACTTCTACCCTCTTCAAGATCTCTTCCACACAACACATGCAAAGTCCTATAGTCATTCCTTTTATACCACAACTGGAATCCATTAGCTACTCCATAATTTGCCAAACAATCTTTCAGTTGTTCTGGATGTTCAAACCTCAAACCAAGTGTTGGTTTCTGTTCATTCCAAGGAAGACTAGGATCAAATTCTGGATAAATTACACCAGGAGTGACCTTAAATTCTTGGTCAACATTTTCATCATCCAAATCAAGATCCTTATCACTATATTGAGTAAAATCAGCAGCAATGTTCTCTACATTATCACTAATAAAATTACCACTGCATAATTTATTTAGAAAGGGGTCCTTAATGGTCCTATATGGTATCACTACATCATCTTCTCCTACATAATCAGTAACCCCATATTCAGTTATATCTTCCATCTCTACATCATCTTCCTCTTGAGACTCATCAAACCCAAGCTCACTTTGTACCCAATGGGTTAAATCATACCCATGATGTTCCAAATACAGGTCAATAACATTATTATTCTTAACACCTAAGGCAATAAAGTCTGCTAAATCTACATCATTCTTAAGTTCTTTCAAACCATTACTAAGTTCTTTACCAGGCATATGATAGTACATACCTTTAACAGGATACTGACAACAGCCTTTGATTAACTTGGACAATCGAATAACTGTCATCCCAATGAAGTCTATACTTTCAACCGTAGAAACATCTCCTTCAACATACTTGAGTGGTGATGGTGTGAATATACCATCGTGGTGAAAAATAACGGTTAATCGCATTTTCTTAATCGAATTAGATCATATGGAAATTAGGGTTAGGGTTCAAGAAGAAAAAGGGGGAAAACGTTTTTGTGTGTGTGATAAGTGAATGGGGTATTATACAAAGTCAACAAAAAAAAATGGGTCTTCTATGCCACGTTGGACATTACCCGGTTTTTAAAATAGTTTAGCCGGTTGCCAGTAAATTTTGTGCAAAATGGAACAAAACAAAAAAGTTGACAACATTAAGTGAAACGGAAATAAGTTCACGTACCAAAACGGTACATTAGTAAAAGTACGTAGCTATTGTACGGCCTAATCCCTATATTATTAGTCTCGAAGAATGTTTTTATTACGTCGTTAGTCCTTGTTATATTACGATGTTAGTCTCTAGGTTATTTTTCTTATACTTTTAATCTCTAAAATGTTTAAAAATTTGGTTTAAATATATAAAATGAAATGTGTTTGTTCTATAACAAATGAAAAAGAAAACGAAAAATTTGGACACACATGCACCTATAACATGTTATAATTGATGAGGGTGTTTTTAAGGTTTTGTCTTATAGAAATGTTATAGAGTAAAAGTTCTCATGGCAGGCGAATAACCCGCATTGCACCTAGCACTCTTAAGATTCGTTTATTTACTTGAAGATAAGGTTCGATGTGATCTATTCTTTAGACGTGTTATAGACAGGGTGATCCGCATAAGGTTTCGAAGTAACTGTGAAGCACATGGGTTTTTTCTCATAACGTAAATTAGGGATGAGCACTGGTTCAGAACCGCTAAGAACTGAACCGGAATCAATGGATCCAATAACCGAAGTTCAAGAAAATGGGAACCGAGAACCAAACCCAATGTTTTTTTTTGTTTCGATTCAGTTCTTGGTTCTGATACTGGTCCTGATTCTTCGAGTATACCCACGTAGGAACCAACGTTTTGGAAATAATATAAAAACTCATATAGTTTTTATAGGTTGCAGTAATAGTAGCAAAAACACCCAAAACACTCTCAAATCAAAACCTTTTCATGCCTTTGCACCCATTTACAATTAAACCAACGGCATACAATAAATAATGTGTAAACACACGTAAACGATCATTCGATGGCTCCAAATTGTTCATTTTTGTAACAAACAAATTATGTAAAACACTTGCAAAAGCTAACAAAAAAACTTCAGTCTACGTCCAACCAAAATATCAAAATCATTTATGGTTCCACCCTTTGTTTCTGTTAATCTATTACTACATTTTTAATTTTGCTTGTTATCGTGAGCCTTAAACGTTGAATGATCTTTGAACATTATTAGGTTTTGATTAATTATTGATTTGTAGATGTTTCAATGGATTTAATATTATGTTTTAATGTGTTTTGCATTGAAACTTTCGAATTAATATGGATCTCACGTCGTTTTTATAGTATCAAATGGAAGGAAGTTTGGAGGTTGTCTAATTAAATTTATTCATTTAAAATTTTATGGGTATTTAGTTCCGGAATCGGGAACTGACGGATCCGAGTGGATGAATCCGAGATTCGAAATTTTACCAAAATTTAGAACCGGAACTGGAGTCATTGGGTCTTGTCCAGTTCGGCTCTTCTTGGTTCTGGTCCAGTTCCGGTTCGAGCTTTTGATTCTTTTGCTCTCCCCTAATGTAAAATTATGTTAAATATACTGATTTTTACTGAAACTGTAAAAAAATATTATAATCATTTTTGTAGTCTTTACATTCTTGTTTTGATTATTATGAAAAGTCGAGTTATTATTATTATTATTATTATTATTATTATTATTATTATTATTATTATTATTATTATTATTTTCTCATAACATACGTGGCCTAACTGGTATCCATGTTCTGTTTTATATTTTCTCTGAACATTACAAGAGGTTTACCCACCATGTCATGGTTTCTTCTTAGATTTTAAAGACACCTTGCTAATAAGTTACCTTTGGGATAGCTTGTTACATGTTTTTTTTTTTATGTGTATGTGTGTACTTGATATGTCTAACCACGTTGTGACATTTGGAAAATTCTTCATTTGGTTATAAAATTATGTAAAATGTAAATTTTACATTTAACTTCATGAAATTATATTTTGGGTTGTGTTATTCTTACCCTAACTCACCATTTAATTTGCTTTTTACATTCTCCACACCCCTTAGCCCACTCTGTTTACTTTTTTACCAGTTTATTTTTCGTATTTTCTGTCAATTCTATACTTTTGACTTATTAAACTTTATATTTTCTGTTTCGTACTTTCAATTTCATAGTTTTTAAATATTAAAAAAAAAAACAAATAAAANGCTTATATAGAGATAAAACAATGCCCGACTGTACCACGAACCACAGCAACCACAATACAATCACATAAACCCCGTTTTGAAGAAGCAAAACGATCTCAGGAAATAACCAGTAAATATAGAACGAGGGTCTCGAACAGAAAACCAACCGAAACCCTAAGAAAATAAAACTGAACCCAAAGGAAACCCTAAGAAAAAAATGGTGGAATAGGAACCCTAGACGAAAATAATCGAACTCCAAACAGTTAGATCCATGAGATGGATCAGGGATGGAAGATCGGTCATTATATTACCTGGTGAAGAAAGGGAATCGCCCACAGTTGGAGAGAAACCGTTCACAAATCTTAACCACTTACGTGGCCTAACTGGTATCCATGTTCTGTTTTATATTTTCTCTGAACATTACAAGAGGTTTACCCACCATGTCATGGTTTCTTCTTAGATTTTAAAGACACCTTGCTAATAAGTTACCTTTGGGATAGCTTGTTACATTATTATTATTATTATTATTATTATTATTATTATTATTATTATTATTATTATTATTATTATTATTATTATTATTATTATTATTATTATTATTATTATTATTATTATTATTATTATTATTATTATTATTTATTTTTTATTTTTTTTATGTGTATGTGCGTACTTGATATGTCTAACCACGTTGTGACATTTGGAAAATTCTTCATTTGGTTATAAAATTATGTAAAATGTAAATTTTACATTTAACTTCATGAAATTATATTTTGGGTTGTGTTATTGTTACCCTAACTCATTTAATTTGCTTTTTACATTCTCCACACCCCTTAGCCCACTCTGTTTACTTTTTTACCAGTTTATTTTTCGTATTTTTTGTCAATTCTATACTTTTGACTTATTAAACTTTATATTTTCTGTTCCGTACTTTCAATTTCATAGTTTTTAAATATTAAAAAAAAAACAAATAAATAAATTTAAAAAACCTGAAAATTAGGGGAAGTCACTTAGGCGAGTAAAAGAAAATGAATCGATCCATTAGTCAATCTCTTTCGATCGTCATTACTGTGGGCTTTTTTTCCAATCGATCGATCGGCCGATTATTTTGGATGTGGGTCGTCCCTGCTATCGGTATTCGTTTGGTGTTGTGTGTTTATTAATATAAAAGGTATTTTTTTTAACTCGCTGTTCAAAAAAAAATATAAAAGGTATTTTTGTGAGGTATGTTTTTTGTAGTGTATGTCGCCTTACTGTGACAACCAATCGCCGGAGAGAGAAAGCTGACGTGGCGTATAAAATGAGGGTCAATCTCTATCCTCACTGTGTCCAGCCTTATAAAAAAATGAAGGGGGTACAAATAACTTGGCCCTTACATTTAACATAATACCACGAATCATTGAATGCAGCATTTCCCTAAACTTTTTTGACAAAGATTTCAATTTATTGCATATGCACTCCATAAGAATCAAAACTGATATTTACATATACATACAGGCAAAATGTGAACCCGAAGCTACTTTCATTATGAGTTTGACACATAAGACTGCAATCTAAAAGCAGCCAAACTGATGAAGCTTGATTGATGATGGCACAAAACCGATACGATCATTAAACAAGCCGGTTAAACATTCCCCTATTGATCCAACACAACTGAGGCTTATATATTACGAAGATGAAAGAGTAACAAATGCAAGTATAACAGTTTAGTGCGCTACCCATTGATGCAACAGACACACATCTAGCTATCAAGGGCGCAAGGAAACTAGGAATTTATCAAGGTATGAACTCACTCTTATAACGAACTATAAGAAACTGCATTTACAAAACCAAGTCCCAACGTGTTATATATACAAAGAGTATTTCAAACAATCTACATTATAAATAATTTTAAAGAAAGACCTGCACAGACATCTTCCTTAAACACTGTTCTTATATTGTGTATACTCCTAAATAAAAGCCCGGCGTCAAAATCAACTATGAGAACTTAATATTTTAAATGTGTTTGTTCATCTAGGCGCAATAGTGGGAACAACACCACTAACAAGATCACTGCCCGAAATGTCTGACGAAACATACGGGTTCTTTGTTGTAGAGGATGAAGATGGAGAAGACACATTCTTCCCATGATCAGTACCCAACGAGTCTTGGGTTCGTAATTCGGATTCTGGCATCATTTGCCATATGTTTTCGAGTTCCCTGACAACTTCGGCCATTGATGGTCGTTCATCTGTTTCTTCCTTACAGCACTTGAGGGCCAAAGTTACAAACTTTTCCACACATTCTGATGGATACGATCCCATTTTAGAATCAATGACTGAGAATATCAAGCCGGATCGATATGCAATATTAACCTGGTGAATAGGTTGAGACAAGGAGTATGGTTAGTTTAGCCAATCATCAATGTAGTAAAAAACACTGCTTCATAACATTTCCGAAAAAAGAAACTATATTTGGCACCCTAAAATCATGATCTTAGCTAACTTATGGAGTATCAACATTTAATTATTGTGTTATTCCATCAAAATTTACCTCGCGGACAATGTTTTTGCCATGTGTGATCGGGTGCATACCCGTCAAGAGTTCAAGAAAAACGACACCCAAACTATATACATCACTTTTGTCAGTTAGTTTATGAGTCAAGAAATACTCTGGATCAAGGTAGCCCTGCAAAAAGAAAACAAATTTTAGACTCAAAGTTAAACAATTGACCGTGAAGGGGGTCAAGGTAGCCCTGCACCCCAGTTACATTTCAAAAAAATATTGACAAGTGAATACATAGAATAATACTACGTTGTTGGATTTCTACCAAATATTTTGAAGTAACCTGATGGCATGAAAACCTGTACTACGTTTTTCTAGTCAAAGTCATTTCTCATATTCAAATTTAGTAACTTAAAAGGATTTGCAACAAACTTAACACAATTGGTTTTAGTTACTGAATAGATTTTTATTACGTAACATTCAAAATCATTTAAAAATTGTAAAGCAGCTATGCCAGTTTTGAAGTTAAGTTTACTTCATTTGACCGCAGACGTCAAACTGTACCTCTACAAGACAAGGAAGCCATCGTAAAACAAACTGGAAGTCATCCCAAGTGTATTCATGTGCATACAAACTTCTAAATTTACTTTATTTATGGAAGGTAAGATTATTATTATTACAGATTTTTTCTTAATAACATAGTAATCTAATCATATTAACACATTGATTAGTAATATAACTTTAAAGGTCTTAAAAAGTTATGTAAGTCGGCACAAACCAGCCTGCTCATTTTGCTTCGATACATATCTAAAATGATGCTTACCGGAGTTCCCTTAACAACTGTTGATACATGACCAGGGACTATTCCTTCCATATCAGCAACTGGAGCAAGCCGTGAAAGTCCAAAATCAGCAACTTTTGCAATGAATTTTGAGTCCAGCAAGATATTTGTGGCTTTAATATCTCGATGAAATATTGGAGGATTAGCTTCAGTATGTAGGTAGAGAATGCCCTTGGAAGAACCCAATGCAACTCTTAATCTCATAGCAAAACTCAAGGATTCTTTATACTTTTCCGTAACTAGTCAACATAACAAACATAAAATCAGAAAACTTGAATGAATCCGTAAAATATTTTAAAGGCTTGTTGTGGTAACAAAAGGAATTTTAAGAGACATGCCTGATAAATGATCTCTGAGAGTGCCATTAGACATGAACTCATAAACCAACATCTGCACCAACAAATAATGTGATTCAGAATGTTATTGTATTGGTTGCAAGTTCGCGTCACAAACTTAATGGATTGACATAATGCAAGTAGATTTTACCTGCTCGCCTTCTTCATCACAGAATCCAAGCAGAGAAACCAAATTTCTATGATGTAATCGCGACAACAGCTCTATTTCTGTAAGAAACTCTTTTTCGCCCTGTAGTGATCCCTCCTGTGCCCGTTTAATTGCGACAACTGTCCCATCAGTAAATACACCCTTGTATACCTTTCCATATCCACCTTGCCCAATTTCACTACTAACATCAAAATTATGTGTAGCATGTTTCATTTCTTCATAAGTGAAGCTTTTCACTCCTTCAATTTTAAGGGAGGCCCTCGAAACTGTAAAATATATTTAGATCCACAATCAGGTATGGTACATTTTCAAGTAATTAACCCAATATGATAATAGAATAGTTCACACTGGGATGCTGTTGATGCTCAATGCATGACATAAATCATATGAATTTGAAGCTTGACGGGCGATAATCCACAAGTTTACTTACTGCGACGTTTTTTTGAAATTGCATGGTACTTTTTCCTGTGGAACCTTAAGATATAAAGTGAAACGAACGCTGAGAGTAAGACCGCACCGACAATAGCCCCAACCACAATGCCTGCCACTGCACCCTTGCTTATCCCAGAGGAGGAGGATGTGGGAGTGGGGATAACTGCAATTACAAATTAATAATAAAAAACAATATAAGTGAATTGTTGCGGACCATGTATCTATATGTTTGATATTAATAACAAATGAGAAGTGCAAAGTTCTATAAGGGAATTATTGTGGACCAAAATCAAGATCATTAGCCTTTGTTATGATCCTTATGGCAAGTAGTAGAGGTGGAGAACTAGGACCAGGTACCTATGAAAGATCTGATTCGGAATGTGTTTTTTTCTCAAAAGGGTCAAATCAAATAATTTAGCTAAAAGGGAACGAGTTTAAAAGTCGTCCAAAGTCTATTTTTAGTGCATACAACCTCCTAGATTGTTTTTTTAAAGATTTAAATTATCATTGTGATAATATTTTCTTAAATATAAATGAACTAATATGGCGGGGCAATCCAACCAGACCCGTACGAAAAAAAATGGAGTACTAGCCATAACTATTCTTAATAAGTAAATAGATCAAAACATATTTGCTGAGATTTGGGTTATAGGGGACTAACAATCTTTATATGGGTCCAATAGAGTGAAATTGAGAAGCTCATAAGGTCCAAAAATTTCGCTGTCTGGAATCTCCCATTGTGTGAACATGCTTCGGATCCGGAGGACCTCACTCCTATTAAAGGTATTAGAACCAGGAACAGTATACACAGGAAAAATCTTTAAATACATTCGCAGTCGAGGACCCTTTTGCCATTCATAAGTAAGGTCAAGCTGATATTGATTTATTTTTAGACCAGAGGTTAAGTACACCTCAAATGAGTAAAAATACGCCGGGAAATCTGAAATTCCAGGGCTCTTTAGCCGATAACCAATAAGAAGTGGTGCAGCACAGAAGCATGGGACAGGAGACCCAGGAGCATATTCATAGGGGCATGACTGAGGTGGACAGTTCTCGGTTGAGTTTGATGGGACACTTTGTAGACTATTGACTATAGCACTTGGAGATCGACAGTAGTCTGCCACACTGTCATTCGGACATGCAGGGTTCCCTTGAAGGCTGAAAATGATGATAGCAAAGTTTTTTCATGATAATTCTATGACTGGTCAAGCATATGAATATAAAAATTAAAATAGTTAAAAAACTAGCAAACCTTAGGTTGACATTTGTTGGGATGTTAATGCTGCCCGAAATGCCTGAAAATCTGTTATTTTGCATATCCCTGCGAGACCATAGAAGAAGTGAGTTTAGAAAGCCATCAGACACTTTTACTACTATACTATTTCCTTTATCGCAACATACAAGCAGGATACAAATATGTGTGTCTTGATGTGTGAACACACACATGTATAGAGAGAGCATAATCAAGTTTCAGGTCTTACAAGATAAGCCGTTCGGTTGAATTGAAGGTCCTGTTTTGCCAAATATTGGACGATACTGTGCCATTTAAAGAATTGTTGAAAAGAGACCTGCAGTTAAGAATGGTTTCAGATAGCATGCTCATCCAAGATATTAATATTCATTTTTCTCGGGTTAAACTATTATTGAACATCTAAATTTATTGAGGTGAATATAATACCATGTGCCCTTTGAGGAAACAAAAGTTATATTTAAAAGAAAGAAAAAGAAAGGTTAATAAATACTCACAGTCTTTGTAGATTAGGAAGGCCCGAAAAGCCACGTGGAATAGGTCCAGTAAGCAGATTTCTTGACAGATCTCTGCACAATTTTTATCACATGAAATCGTTGTTATACTGAGTATATAAACCAAAAACAAGACCCAAATTAGATAATGAAAAACGACCCTGGAAATATAGTCTTACATAGTTGTCGTATCATTAGAAAGAGTCATGTCTGGTATGGATCCATTTAGATTGTTATTACTGAGATCACTGAAAGCAGAATTTGCATAGAGAAGATAAGTTAACATGAATATCATTGAGCACACAAGCACATGGATAAAAGTAAAAGAGATGAAGCACTGCCAATTATCTGTTGCATACTTACATATATGCAAGTTTCGGTATCCCGCTAAGATCGGGGATTGGTCCTTCCAAGGTGCAATTCCTTAAACTCCTGGCCGACCCAACAAAAATTGATTAAAAACAAGTGATATCCCACTTGGTTTCTACACATTTAAAAATGAAATTACACTTACAACTTCAACAACTGTTGCATGTTGCTATAGGAAGAGGGTATGCCTCCCTCAAAGTGGTTGTTGTCAAGTTGACTGCCAAAAATAGGTAAAGAAATATGTAATATAAAAAAATTGAAGAACAGAATAGCATAAAACACGTCTGGAGATCGTAACAGATGATGATCGATGAAAAAAGATACTAAAAAGGGTAAAACTTAAAACACGTAACGCTACTGATATCTCCATTTTCATGATTCTCATGCAGCAACTTCTAAATTTCTTGTTCATTCCGTAAAGGAATACAACAAACCAGTGATTTATTATTTGGCCAAGACCACATATTATAAGAAAACGTACAGTATAAGTAGTTGTGGCAGTTGACTGAGCTCTGGAGGAAGAGTTCCGGATAAATTGTTATTGTCAAGCAACCTGCAACATACCTCCATGTCAGCAAATACCAGGTAAGTCATACTCAGATGTGCCAATTTTAACTCACTTATTTATGCATGGATCGATTCAGGCAATGTTTATCTCTATAGGGTGATATATATTTTAAACAAAAGTAACTAAAAAGAAAAACGGGTTAAACAGGTTCGAACGTCTCCCAAAGTGTATATTTCACCACCTCTAGCATTGCACTCAAAGTAAAGGTAGAAACTTACATGTGAACAAGCAATGGCAATCTAGATAGCTCAGGAGGAATTTGGCCACTAAGTGAGTTATTATTCATATGGCTGCACAGAGACATAACAGAAACAACAAACCATTAGAAATCCTTTTAATCATTAATAAAATCATACAACAATTATCATGTGGTTATATTTTGTCAGAGTTTTTATTATCATGTGGTTAGTGGTTTTGTTTTCTTGTTTAGAAAATAGGAAGTATCTTGTTATGTAAGCTTTGCGCCTATGTAACGGGCTGAGATATGGGATTCACCCATATCCGTTGTACTTAAATGATTTTTGGAGTAATATATTTACCGGGTCGTTGACCTTTTACCCAAAAAAAAAATCATACAACAATTAGAGAAATAGAATCTGTAAACAAAACCATTACAAGTGCTTGGTCTTGTTCAAGTTTGCAAATGACGTTGGTATTGGTCCAGATATGTGGTTCTGGTCAATCTGTATTCGGTCCAGATTAGGGAGATAACCAATTTCTTCCGGCAAAGAACCTGTTAGTTCATTTCCATTCAAGAGCCTGCATGCACATAATTGCAAAGAGAAGAAAACAGATTACACTCATGTAAACAATTACTATTTCTCTAGTATTTTCATCTGGATGGTTATATATGTAAATCACCCAGAAACGAAGAAATTAACTTACAAGAGTCTCAAATTTGTAAGTTCGCCTATCTCTTTTGGTATACTCCCGGTTATGTCGTTCCACATGACATCCCTTTTGAGTTGAAAAGTAAAATGCATAAGCAAATATTACAAATGAACTGAATTATTAGCAAAGAGGCAATAAAGTCTAATAGGTGACATTAGGATTTAGGAACTTGACTCACAATATTTCCATATTAGCAAATCGCCCAAAGGCAGGAGACAAAGTTCCTGAAAGATTGAGGCTCAGTAGCTGCCTGTAAAATGTATACACCAAATTAGTTTCAAATGGTACAAACACTATATAGTTTACTTTCATTAAATTTGATGGTGAAAATCCATTTATTTGTATAATAAAATGTGAATCAATGAGTCTTTCTTATTCCAANGCAAATATTACAAATGAACTGAATTATTAGCAAAGAGGCAATAAAGTCTAATAGGTGACATTAGGATTTAGGAACTTGACTCACAATATTTCCATATTAGCAAATCGCCCAAAGGCAGGAGACAAAGTTCCTGAAAGATTGAGGCTCAGTAGCTGCCTGTAAAATGTATACACCAAATTAGTTTCAAATGGTACAAACACTATATAGTTTACTTTCATTAAATTTGATGGTGAAAATCCATTTATTTGTATAATAAAATGTGAATCAATGAGTCTTTCTTATTCCAATCGGTAACTGTTGTACCAATTCATGCATTAGAAAATACACTATGCACGACTTCCGGACCATTTCATTTTTAGCAAAAAAGAGGTTTGCACGTTTGACCCGATAAAGTAAAAACATAGCCAGAATCAAACCATTCACAAGTAAATGTGTGAAAATTGCCACATTTACTTACAGTTCCCGAACATGAAGATAGCCGTCGTCTAGGGTTCTGTTGAAGCACAAGACTCCGGTCCAATTTGATTGACATGGATCTCCACGCCTCCAATTACTGAGAGTGTCTGGGTCATTAAAGCTTTCCCTAATAAGCTGTAGTGCTGTCACTGCACATTAAATAACAAGGTCATCATGAGTATTTAGTACAGTTGTCTTACAGAGGTTCTTTTCAACATACTAACAGATGAACCCTGATAATACTATCAATTCTCAAGTAAACAGGATCATGCTTTGATTTATTTAACCAGATCTTAGTCAATAGACATTTATCACCATATAAAAAGTTAGGTCATTATAGTTGTGAAAATAGAGGCGACCATCAAAAAGACATTGACAAATCAACAATTAAAACTCTGCAAACCCTTGATATTTAGGCCTGTGAGCAAGGTAGCAAGAGTTTAGGTTTCATACTCCTAGAGGAAAGGAAAACCAAATAGCCACAAAATCCGACCTTCAAACCTCAAAATTCTAGTTCTCACCTTATGATTAGCATCAGTATATGCCATTGAAGAAAATGTGCAAACAGTATTCTAGCATCATGGGTCATGTTAACTAAAAGAGAATTAAGTACTTTCCAAAGTATAGAAATAGAATAAGAATGACGAAACGCTATTGGTCAGCATCATTACTCGGAAATACCAATATTTCTTTGCTTATGGGTTCATAAATCATATCAGGAAAACAAAGATATTTATCACTAAGTAGTCAATATACGACAAATGTTCAGAGAAACACCTCCAATAAATGAAACTCGAAGCACGAAATTCCAACTCTGACCTTATGTCAACAGAGAACATGTGCAACATGGATCATGTTAACAAGAACACAACTTAAGTACTCTAGGTACGACACTACGAACGAAGATACTCTATTATCAACATATGTTAGCTTCATAGGTGCATAATATCTAGTTAAAGATTGTCATCATTACATAACCAAAACATAGCATATCATAACAATCTTTTACATAACAAACCGAAAAGGCGAAAACTTTTCAATTGACCAATCATAATGCTCAATTTTGCTGACTTTAACGCGTTAAAGTTAGATTTTTGAACTAAGTAAAGTGAACATAATAAACATAACAATTCACTAACCTTCAGTTGGATGAGTAGAATTAGATTGTCCATCAACAACAACAAGAACAAAAACCAAGAAACTGATCACAACCCACAAAAACCTTAATTTCGACATCGAAAAACAACCTTAAACTCTCACACCAATCCCACAAAACATAATCCAAAACCAAAACAACCCACAAACTAATAACTTCCAAAATCCAACAAGATTCTTCTTCTTAAATTCTTACCACCCACAAAAATATTTCAAACCAAACAACGTTTATAACCAGAAAGGTGGTGTGCATAAATTAGTTAAATACAGGGTATCAAATAAGAAAATGCTAATTTATAGAGTGTTCACATGGAAATAGTTGACAATTAAGAGGGTGGTTGTGTGATTGGGTAAATGAAGTTGAAATTTGTGAAAAAGAACTGTTGGGTGTTTGAGGACTGAGTAATAAAATGGTGGAGAGTTGAAATGGTAAGAGATGTTAAGCTAGCTGGTTTTGTTGGTGATGATGACAACAGCAGACATTTTTTTTTTATATTGACTGTTGTGACTCAACTTGTGAGTTGTATGTAGGAAACAACATGCAAGAGGGTGTTTGATTTTTTCTAATCTTTTAATGCTAT
The DNA here is from genome assembly GCA_014162995.1 of Artemisia annua. Classification (NCBI taxonomy): domain Eukaryota; kingdom Viridiplantae; phylum Streptophyta; class Magnoliopsida; order Asterales; family Asteraceae; genus Artemisia; species Artemisia annua. The sequence continues at coordinate 58,749 of LBNU01026790.1, read as the reverse complement.
TTTTGAGATTTTCAAAAGTAAAATACTTGCTATTTTCTTCCTTCTTGTTATGGCAATTATATTATTTGACTTTTTAGCTGCTGCTATTCGTCTTAAAATTATTGTCTTTTAAAAAAAGCACGCAATTTCAAATAAAAAACATATACAGTAATAAATTATTGATCCATACTCATGTAAACCCGCGCGTCCAAATAACTCATTTGAACCTGAACCTGATAATACCCGAAACTTAACTAACCTGACCCACCCTTCCACTCATTCCACAACTTCTGATTGTTATGTTTATGATGTCGTAGTCATACTATGATACTAATTTATAAATATCTTTATTTCACAAATTTGGAGGTCCACAGACTTTCGACTCTCGGGTTATCATAAGATAGGGGTAGGATCTGTCTCTTATACCTCGCTTTGGCGGGATTAGGTATGTTGTTGTTGTTGTTCGTTGTTTATTTCACGAACTTATTTTTAGCGTGACACGACTTTATAAAACATCCAATATAACACATATCGTGATTACAAAATGTTTGAATGTAGATGATGACAATAGCAGACATTTTTTTATTAAAAAATGTTTGACTGTTGTGAGTTGTAGGAAGCAACATGCAAGAAGGTGCCTTTTTTTTTATTATTAAGGGTTAAGTTACGGATAACACATAAACTTACGTAAAATTTTCAAGGAATTAAGTCATAGAATAGCAATGTACTTTTCAAAGTGTCCACCCTTAACTTCAATATTCTCACGTCTTATATTACTATCTTATAATATATCTCACAAAATCGTTTAGCGAAAATTGAACTCACAACCTCTAAATTGATGGACAATTCACATGCTAGTATAACAAAAACCTTAGCTTGGATGTTTGTTTTTGTTTTTGTATGATACTTTTGAGATTTTCAAAAGTATATAGTTGTTATTTTCTTCTTTGGTAACTGTATTATTCGACTTTTTAGCTACTAGCACTCGTTGATTTAAAATTATTGTTCTCAAAATCTCAACCAAAACACGTAACTAAAAAATAAAAAAATGAATAAAAAAATAGAAAAACATTGATACCGGGCCAATATAAAGACATGCTTTCAAATAACCCATTTGGACCCAAACCCGTTAAGACCCGAAACCTAAAGGACCCGACCCATACCAACTCATTTCGCAACTTCTAGTTTATATGTTTATGCCGTGGTCATACTACGATAATAATGTATGCATATCTTTATTTCACAAACTAATTTTTACTGTGACGCGATTTTATAAAATATCTGATTATAAGTTATATAACGCATATCGTGATTACAAAAAGTTTTAGGATTTACTATATTTTCATGCCCCATGACGATAAAACAAGGAATGACTAATAAATATATGTGATTGTTAATTTTTTTATAAGGTTCATTTACATGTTTGACCAAGTATTACCTTATTGGACTTGGTAAAAAGTAAAATGTTTTATCTAGAAGTTTGGATAGCGTATTTGAATTTTGAAATGGCTTAATCTCTTTTTTAGAAAATGATAGTTAGATGATGTTTTGGTAAATCATCAAAAGCTAGTTCAAATTTCACATCTAAATAGTTACTGCACCTTTTAGAGTTGTTTGTTGTTACTCGTAATAAGCAATCCAAATTTCCCGCTACCAAATATAATATGAAAAAAAATTGGGTGAATGTTCTATTTATCCTCATGGAAAAGAAAGATATTGTCGCCAACATTGACTTTTTTGGGTGATGGTAATTGACTTCTTAGTTTGTATGGTGGGCCCTATGGTTTGAAGAATGGCTGCTATGTTCTGGTGTCATTGTACAATCATACACCTAATGACCTTAGTTGATGTGGCCTAATTGTGATGATTTGAGAAGATTTCAAGAATAGCCCACAAACTTTGTGAAACTACATTTCTTTACCTTTGTATTTGCCCACTTTACACTGTGTTAGTGAGCCTTTTTATGAGACTATGAGAGGAAAAGAAAAAGAATGATAGGAATTTGGAAAGATACAAAATAGTAATATCTGTAATGACTTATATGCTTTTTTTTACATATAAAGACTACATAAATGAAGGACATAAAGGTAAATTTATTATTTTTCTTTTTTTCCATTTCAATTAAAGAACACAAATACATATCATACCATTTTTTTAAAAAGAAACTCAAGATATATTAAACACCAAAAAGAACAAAAGGGTCCCCAAGACGGGGATCAAAGACATCGAACAAGAAACCAAACAAAACAAAGAACATCAAAACAACCAAACACTACAAACTAGTAGCCAGGGTAGCAAAACTTAAACAACCCTCTCCATAACCCTTATCGGGTTACTAACCTATCTGCTCCAATCAAATCCTAAACGAGAGCATCGATTTGAGATCCACAAAAGCGATAGAACTTGATTTGAGAGAAGATATCTTCATTCCTTATATTATCTTATTTATCATTTAATGCATGAACAACTCGGTTCCTCCATCTCCAAATAGCCCATAAGGCAACCAAACAAACTCCATAAAAAGCCTCGACAACCCATTTATTTCCAAAAGTATTATGAAGAGGAGCTAAAAGATCCATGGCAGTTTGAATAGTCGAAGGTATCGCCAAACCCCACCAATCAAAACACTTAGCCCATAAGATTATTACCTTGGAACAACTAACAAAACATGAATAATGTATTCCACCTCGTGATCACACAACGGACATAGCAAGGAGTGAACATCAATATCACGTTCATCCAGGTTTGAAAGGTGTGGAATCATACCCTTAAAGACCCGCCAATTAAAAATATTGACTTTCCTAGGCACCCAAGAGTTCCAGACGAGGGAAGGACCCAGATTAGAGGATGAGTGGAGTTGCTTGTCTATAAGATTGGAGGATGAGTAGAGTTACTTTCTTCAATCTAAAGAACACAAATTTGTATATGTATTCTTTCCTCATTTTATTATATCATTTCTTTTTCGTTAATGAAAATGTCAAGAACTAAGTGTAACAACTAGAATTATAGAGATACAAAATTTTCTTCTTAGAATTGTAAAGAGGATTGAAATATTATCGTATTCATCATTCTAATTGTCATCTTACTCTCACGCTCATGACACATCAAGTGACTTTGATTGAGCTTTGTTGTATAGCTGTGTGATACATTGTTATATGGTTGGTTGGTAGTTTATTTGTTCGTTTGTGTGATAGCCTTGTGGAGACATGTCTCATGAATGATGTTTCCTTTGCTGTTAAATTTTGTTTTGAGTGTGATAATTTTTTGTTGCTTCTCATCCGGTTAATGTAGTTTTATGCATGATGCTTAACAAATAACCATACGCCACTTCTATATGTGTATTTATGGATTGTTTACCTTGATGCTAAGGCTAGATGGCAAGGGGAGACTAAATTCACCTTACACCTCAGCGTCACATTAGCTTTTTCTCTCCTCTCACTTCCCCTCACTTCCACTCACCTTTTAGTGGGCAAGGTAAGTTACCTTGGTCACCTTAACTCTCATTTTTTTTAATACTTACGAAATATAAAAACGAAAATACAGTACGAATTCAAAATTCAAACACTACAGTTACAATACGAATTCAAAATTCAAATACTACAGTTACAGTACGAATTCAAAATTCAAACACTTGAGTAAGAAAAAAGAATGTAATTATAATTCTACTTTCTTTTTTATAACCCAAGGATACCACCACTTAATACACAGTTNACCTTGCGCGTGAGAAGATAAACTGGGCAAGGGAACGCCGCGTGAGATGGTTGCATGGTGAGAGGCTCACCTGCCTCTTGCCGACCAGCCTAAGCGTCTCTATCACTACAAAAGGAAAAAGGGGTTTTGGATTATAAGGAGTATTGTTACTTACCATGCTTGATTGCAAGTTTAAAGTCTAAGGTCCAAAAGTGTAACCTTACATTTTGTATAATGATCAAATGTAGGATTGTTTCATTGACCTGACTTAGAATAGAGTTTCTCATTATTTTAGGACAACTAAAAACTTAATAAAGAAACAATGAGGAAGGTCAAAAAACTAAATAGTGGGATTTTTTTTTCATTAATTTGGAGGCCAACCACACTCTTCCAATGGGCCACACTTTTGCAACATTTGGGACCTAGAAATAGATAGATACAGTTAATGTTTCATTTGTACACATCAAGATATTATTTCTTTTAGACGACTGTGAGCTAAATTCACTTATTTGTTTACTCATATTGTTCGAGACTTTGAGACACCATGTAAAGTCACTTAGAGCAAACACAGTGGTAACCTGAGTTATAACTTAACTCAGTGCCACGTCAGCGTCACGTCAGCTTTAACACATTAATCTTAACTTCGGAAAAAACACCCACAACAATAACTCAGCTTTAACTCAGCTATTTTCAAATTCAACCCTCAACTAAAACTAATATTTCATTTAATAACTAATAAAACACAACTTATATTAATACTTAAAATTTAAACATACATTAAACAAACTACAAAAAACTACAGCAAACATGAAACATAAACTACGATAATTAAACATAAACCTACGATAATTAAACATAAAACTACGAATCAATAAAATGAATCATCCGACACATAGCCCTCGTGACTCGAATAGGAGGCACTCGAATCGTCCTCACTCGATGGCACACGGGACAATCCATTTTGTATTCACCATGCTGCTCGTCGGTTTCTCCGAGCCTGTTTAGCTCTTAAGTACTCCTCACGAGCTCTTGCCTCACGTTCTTCCTCTGCTTCAACACGTAACACTTCTTGCATATCTTGCTCATACAGTTCTTCAGCAGTCAACGCACGTGCATTGGGTTGGTTTTGTGGTGGATAGTTTGCCGTGGATTGTTCACCGGTTGATCGGGTTGTTGTTGGACAACCGGTGGATTGGGCACCGGTTCATTATCCGGTGTGAATATCGGAAAGATGTTTTCCGGTGGAGTGTTCACCGGTGCATTCGGAATGCTGCTGGAGCTTGGGAATTACTGGAAAAAGTCATGTGACTTGGGAATTGCTGGGAGAAGTCACGGTGAGTTGGGAATTGTTGGGAGAAGTCACGGTGAGTTGGGAATTGTTGGGAGAAGTCTTTGCGAGACATTGTTTGAGAGAATTGTTTGTGAATTATGTATGATTTGTGTGAGAATTATGTGTGAATGGGTGTGAGCAATAATGAGCTGTGAATGGGTGTTAAATAAGCTCATAAATCCCGCCCNACGGTGAGTTGGGAATTGTTGGGAGAAGTCTTTGCGAGACATTGTTTGAGAGAATTGTTTGTGAATTATGTATGATTTGTGTGAGAATTATGTGTGAATGGGTGTGAGCAATAATGAGCTGTGAATGGGTGTTAAATAAGCTCATAAATCCCGCCCATTGATTTGAATTTGAAATTCAAAAAAATCCCGCCCACCAACTTTTTAATTTTAAACGTTTAAAACAATCCCGCCCACCAACTTTTGAATTTTGAACGTTTAAAACAATCCCGCCCACCAACTTTTGAATTTTAAATGTTCAAAACAATCCCGCCCATGTATTTGAATTTTAAACGTTTATACACCCCTATATAAAGCATACATTATCATACAATTTTGCATACACTTCACTTTCTAAAGCATACACTTTACTTCTAAATCATTTTACAATGAATAATCGCTGGTCCATGGAAGAAGAAACCTTGCTAGCTAACATATGGCTTGGACTTCACGAATCTAGAAACGTTGTGAATGGACCTTTTTGGAATGTCGTTACACAAAGGTTCAACGATCAGACTGATGGTGAGCACCGTAATAAAAATAGTATTACGGCTCAATGGAATAGAATCAACCTTGAATATCGTAGGTATAATGCTATTTACAAAGAGTTGCTGCGTACAAGTGAAGATCCTGAGCGTCTCAGCAATGCAAACCGAATTTATCATGAACGCCATGGAGGAGGGATAAAATATCAACATGTGTGGTTCATTCTGAGAAACACTTGGGCATGGGACAGGGACGCTGAGTAATGGTGTTTTATGTTAAGTATTCCCGTATCATGTCTTTCTATTTTCCGTATCGTGTTTATTTGTTTCATGTATCGTTTGTAACTTGGTGTAATGTTGCTTTAAATTTGAAATTGAATAAAAGGCATAACGGCTACTTTTCCAACGGCTATTTTGCTTAACGTTTTTCCCCCCTATAAATACCAGTTTAACAAAACTATATTTTCTCACACAAATATCAATACTGTTAACACACACATAAAATGGCAAACGAACTAGCTGAGGTGCAAAAATCTATGCTTTCCCGATTACGCAACGAACAAGAGAAGGAACTCAAGTTTGTTGACAATTTGCTAGGTGAGATAAGTCGTTTTATAATGCAGATGCATAATCGTGCTCCTGAGGTCGAAATGTTACGTGAGCTTCCTCAAGACCATCCAATTATCAGGGTCGGGCTAGAAACTCTATTAAGAAATGATGAAACGGATCTGCAACTTTAGATCGCCTTGAAAATGGTTAGGGAACAAGTGTTGCAAGTGTGGGAGGAGAAGTCAGATCTAATCGACAATTACAAATCTATATAAATTGTATCGTTATTTTACGTTTCGTATGTTTTCGCTTTCGTGTATTGTATTTAAAATTTAATGAATCGTATCGTTATTTTACTATACCGTTTAAGAAATAAGGGGGAGTTTTGTAATTTTCAATATCTTGATTTCAAAATATAAAAAAGTTCATAAGAGTGAAAAGTGTCAAAATTTTGTTTTGTTTTTTTGTTTGTTTTTTTTTTTTTTTTTTGTTTTTAACAAACAAGCCTTAACGTGACGTTAAGGGCTTAACGCCGTGCGTTAACGCCTCCTTAACGCCACAATCTGCAACGGTTAACGCACCTTAACGTGCATTAAACACCCCTTAACGCGAGGCCATAAGTTACCACTGTATATGCTCTTAGAGTCAAATTTTCATCGTGTTGACATCAAAGCTTCTGGTTGGCAAGATTGAGCGGTTATGACTTATGAGTACATGATCTAGGAGTTTGACTCATAGTCGTATGCATATCTATTTGATGGTTTAGGGTTAATCACATGTCGAATTTATGATCTGAATTATCGCTCCTAACTCACGAGCAAGATTTTATGATCTGAATTATCTACTCATAATCGTATATCTAGTAGTGAAAATGGCATATTTACTACCTCTTGTTTTTGGCAGAATTGAGACACGGTGAGTGTTTGGTTCGGTCTAAGTCGACGATCCCTGCAAAATCCCTAAACTTTCTTGTGTAAGATCTTTCTAACTCGGTTTGCACAAAGTTGATCCACTGGTGAAAGTCATTATCATCAAATTTTTTGTCCAAGTACTTCTTTTTAGTTGAAAAAATGTTCGTTTTTAAAATAGTCCAATCAATACTTTTACAAGCAAAAAACAACTAACGAAACTACAAAACAATGAGTAGCGATAGAACAACAACAAAAAGTAGAAGACAAATATACAAAAACCATAGCTATTTGTCGCATTACTAGTCAATTTTCGATATATATCCATCTATGTGGTTCGAACAAACTTGTCTTGACTTCAACGTTGACACACTAGTTGTATAAAAGGGTTACCCTTCAAGTCAGTTTTAAGAAACAATTTCAATCAAATCACCATAGTCAATTCAACACGTATAAGGGCCAATATGTAAGTACAATTTGTACAAATACGATTGGTATGTTTGCCAAAACGTCTCATAATCAATTATAATGAAAGATAATCGAGTGCACAAAAAATATTTAACATATAAACGCTAGACATATGATTAAATAACTCAAAGCTTCTCTCTAACAAATACAAAGTACATATATAAATTTACCTTTTATGAATTAAAAAGTTGATTATGACGGTCCTAAACATGTATACTTTTCCCTCTTTTGTTTTATTGTTTCTCAAATTGAGTCATACGATGAAGTATGAAAAACGATGATTAAACTAAAAATAATGAAAGAGATGATGAAAGAATAAGATTAGAGTTGAGTTTTGCAATCTTCATATTAGTTTTTTGTTTAGTTGGTTTTTTTAGGTTTTTTATTTGTTAGTTTCGTTAAAGAAATGTCATGACACATGACCTTCAAATCAACTAAACGTTTAGAAATAATCATAATTTAAGATGTATTTTCACCCAATGACTTTCTTTTTAAACAAAAATATGTGTATATATATCATATATGCATATATGCATATATCATTATACATCTAAAGAAATTTTAAGACCCTTTAAATTTGAGAGTCCTAAATGGTCGTCTGACTTGCTCACCCTTAAAGATGTAAACGTGCATGGGTTTAGACAGTTGTTTAGTATATGTTAAAAACATCATTTTTTACAAATCTATCCTTGACTTAAAACATTGGTGCCTACATACCTAACTCTCTACACACGACACATTATATAGAGCTTTTAAACTGTTTTTACACAAATTTTATCAAATGTTTCTAAAGTCAAACAATTATGAAATACACCCACTTGGAACACATGAGTAATCCACTTCACTATTTCTATTCATTTTACCAGGTTTGATAACATCTTTGGAGCCTTCAATGTTTCTAATCACCTGTTCATTGAATGTACTGTGGCCCGAACCTTTGCAGCTCGATGATAAAGTGGCGGGGATTTTTGGATTATCCGATCTTCCTTCCTTGATCACAAAACGATGTTTAGATGTGGTAATACAAACTATTTTTTCGGTCACTCGGAATTTTAAAAATTGGGATTGCTTTAATTGAAAAGGGCAAATTACCTGAAAATGTATTTAACTTGCCACTTTTTAACATTATGTGTAATATTCTCTTTTTTTTCCCAATCTGTCAACGAACTTGCAAAATCCGTTCATTGCGTGTAGTGGTGACCTGTTTGACCTGCTGGGGCAGGTTAAGCTAACGATCGTTAGGTTTATCATTGCAATGTTAGTCCTTTAGACTAACGATCGTTTATCATGGCTACATACAATGACAAAAAGTAACAAGTTAGATGACTTTTATTATTTTTAAAATTTATGTACGTTTTTTTACACATTTTTATACACGTTTTTATACACATTTTTATACACGTTTATACACACGTTTTTATACACGTTTTTATGCATGTTTTTATACGGATTTTTATACACACATTTGTATACACGTTTTTATGCACGTTTTTATACACA
>LBNU01026790.1:21308-42207 GCA_014162995.1 Artemisia annua | reverse complement strand
GCTTGAAAAGCTACTCTAATTAGGTCTAAGGGTTGAGGGATGATTCTTTTTGTATTTTTATGTTTTATGAAAGCAAGTAAAAATCTCGGTTTTGGAAGGAGTGGGCGGAATTAGTTGCTAGCCAACTAACCCAAATATCTACTTTTGCAAATAAAATTAAATAACAAGAAAATTAAAGTGGTTGTGAAACTTATAAATGAGAAATATGTGTTTACTTAGATTTCCTTACTCCCTAGCTATCTTTTATATGTTAATTGGTTTGTTTTGATTATGTGGATGACGGGTTGTATTCCTTTAAACCATTCGTAGGGCCATGTACGATCTTCCCTAACTCTATAAGCTCCTACTTCACTCCTATGTCGAGCCGATTTAAGCTCCTAACATGGGATCATTAGAATTCGCTCATCATTAAATACAACCAAATAATTGTAGTACACATCCGATTCATGTTTCTTAAGACGTTCAAGCAAGTTACCGTATAGGAGGTTAGCCAGTTTTCTTAAGCCTAACATCGACTTCACCCAACCACAATAATCACAAGCAAACCAACAACATATAATCAATAGCTAGGTTTCATTAGATCTAAGCAAACACAATAAAGACCTAGCCTAGCATGTTAATTGAAAGACAAGCGTAAGATATAATCAAACAACACATAGACATATTGATTGATTTGAAAGAAGACTTATCTTTAATTAAACATCAAGGTTTCAAGGGTGAAAAACCCTTAAAAATACTGTGGAATACGAGCTAGGGTTTTTCCCAAAAGTTGCACACTAATGAATGAAAATTAGAAAAGTATATATAGATTTTACAAGCTGACGGCGTCACGTTCTAGTGCGTAACGCCGTCATCTCGCCGCCAAACTTATATTCGGATTGCTCAGATCTCATTCTGACGCCGTCCCTCTTTAACTTTCTCTGGGCCGTCTCCCTTTGTCACAAAACGTGACGGCCTACATCCAAATACACGTGACACCATCACCCTTTAAAACTTCAAATATTTCTGGGGCGTCTGGTGTAAAAATCATCCTTCGTTTGTCAAAGCGTGACGCCGTCACACTCTAAAGCGTGACGCCCTCAGGTACTATTTCCAGCATATTTTAAGACTTTGTTGTTTTCTTCACTTTTATGCTCCAAAAATGTCCAAAATGCTTCCTTTTTCAGAATTCCTCTTCAAAGTACCTAAAATGACAAAAGGAACGATTTAGGGCAATATTTGATCAAATAATTACGGATTAGGGCTTAAATGACCCCATAAAAGCGGTACACTTTTCGCTTCATCAACATCATGCATTAAAAACTTGTATTTTGGGAAAATATGCAAGTTTTTAAGTTTTATTGGGTATATATGCAATTCTCCCTAATAAACATAACGTACCAACTAATAAAAATAAATATAGCAACAAGTTGGTTAAGTTTAGACGACAAAAATAGAAAAAGATATAATAATGGTAGATAACGTTATGATTTCACTAGTAATAATCTATCTGAAAATAAACTTGAAACGTAAAATATTCGGATGTCATAATATAAGTGAAAGTAAGACAAACACAAAATATACGTACTTTCACATTCCCATCGCATTGTGCAATTCTCGGCCCAAAATCTCTCTAGAAAAGACTAGATAAGAAAACGCATTCGAACACAGGAAATACATATCATACAACCTAGTAATTATCAATCAACCAAGGACTTAATCTACACAGTAGGCTAAGGTGTAAGGGTGTAATGAAACAAACAAATAACATAGTTTAAGAAAACTATAATATTGAATTCTGATTTTTATCCTTTTGGTCCTTTTAGAATACTCAAATCAATTAATAAGGGTGTAAACAAAACTAACAGAATGGCTCAACAGGTTTCCTAATGTATCTTACTCGGGACCTAATCTCAAGCAACTTTTATAAAATCCCTTCTTCTTTTCATGTGGGTGATTGAATCCATTCCACTTATCATCATCACTTAATACAAAGATTGAGGGTATTATATTACATTCCTTATTCGACAAATGTTTAAGCCTAGGTATAGTACGAAGAATCTGATAAAATAAAGTATCTATCCCATCTGAAAACAAAATTAAGCCCTCTAGTCTCCTTTCTTCCACCCTTGTTATATCTTTAAAAGAGTTTCCTAATATAACATGGGTTAAACCATCATCAATATTTTCTCCCACAACCTCTAAAACCACAACTTTTGTAACGTATGTAAAATCCCCCACCAATACACTCACATTCTTAACCATGTCTACTAGATTATTTCCCTTATAAACTAATTACGCGACTTGAATGGTGTTAAAAAAAACACGTGAAATCACATTTATAGGTAAAGTCGATTGTAGGTAAGCATTGTAATACCTAAAGTCTATCATGCTAGGTATTCTTAGGTTATAAGGGTTATCTTTTTGTATTATCCTACTATAGTCAAAATAGTAATGAAAATTGGTAGAAAAGCTACACTGTCATGTGCCGAAAATGGGTATGATAAGAACTCCGAGTTTTCATCCTCACTACTTTCTTCATCAATTACCCCAGCATCACCTAGTTCTTTATCAGTCATTTCACCATCACCCAATTTTCATTTGGAATATGAATCTGAGTCTTAGTCTTATTCGGAGCTTGAGTCTGAGTTAACCAAGGGTGCACCCTCAACCTCAAGGTTAGGCATTGATGTGTTATTTTACGTCTAGTTTTAAACGTATAATTGCCGACTTTCTATTAGACTAACACTAATAGGAAGTCTACCAGGTCAATCCTAGCAAGTTTGGTAAGTATGGGTAGTTCACAAGGAGTAGATAGACATAATAGCTAATCTAGTGAATTTACTACAGATTTAAAGCGGGTTTTGATTTTGAGAATAATTAAACTACCAAAATAATAATAAAATAAAATAAAATAAAATAAAGTAGACTAAACTATGCTAAACTGCGGTTGTGATCAAATTAAGGAGAGAATGCTAGCCATATTAATCCTACTAAATTTTCAATGATTCGTTTATAAGTGCAGTGACCTAATGATTTATATTAGTGATGTCACGATAATGAAGACAATATTTTCCTATCAAAATTAAACTAAGCCAGATGGTCATGGTTGCCTAGTTCTATGACAACAACCTATATCCTTGAAGCAATTTATTTGTCTTAACTATTATGGTCACGCATAAAGTGGTATCAACTAATCTATAAGATTTATCTATGGTATCCTATGGTCATAGTAATACCTACTCTTCTCATATGGTACTTTATTGAAGAGCACTTGTGCTAAGTTACATGTTTTGGTTGTTTTTTGTCTAACCTTGGGGGCCTAATCACGAGTCCTATAGATGAGGAACTGCTGAATCTAGCTCAACGAACCTTCCAAAGTGATACGGTTTACCTACATAGTTAAAGAACTACACTAGGATATTCTAGACAATAGATATAGAACGATAAACAAAATAAACAAACATATTATTTCAACGATAAATATATAAATTATCCAATATGAAATGGATTAAGTCTTCACAAACGGAATCAAATCAATGTAGCAATCATAACATGACTAACACCTAAGGGTGTTAGCCCATAATCTGACTAAACACAAAAATAAATAAAAACAATTCGTTTATAAATAACATGATAAAATCGACAAGCAAGCCAAACGAATATACTTCGTGTGATGATACGGGACCTTCTCCTCTTGATCTCTTGGCTTTGGAACTGATCTATCGATGTTACTTACCTTCCAAAGTCATCTGGTGGTGGAATGGTATGAAAATATGAAGCTAGGTCTTGAATTGATAGTTTTCTCGTATGACGTGCCAATACAGTGTATTGAGTTCTAATATGCCATATTCCAGATATCTTGAGTGGATACAAGAATAGAATATTCCAGTTTATTTTCCTTCTTTAAACACGGTGTATTGCCATAACTTGATATGTCATATACCTTCAAATCGTCAATAAACTTGGACTAGGATAAAATCTTCAATACGGTGTATGGCCAGAGTTTCATAATACATATTCCTTCGTTAGTTGACTTGGGCTTTGACAGCAAGGGTTCAGATACGACGTACTGCCAAAGTTAAATATGCCATATGTCTTCAAAATAATAATTCTTCATGAATCCTTCTAACTGTTTGGTCCGACGTATCTCTAGAGTATGGATATGCCGTATGCTTTTGTTAGACTTGTACAGATTCTTCAAACTAGCTCCAAGTTCCGTCTCTTTCCATGTCTTTTCTAATATTCTTCCATAAATACCAAAAATCATAAACTTAAGAAAATAAGGAACCAATTGTTATATAAAAGCATAATAAATGAGCAATCTACATGGGATAAATGATATATGAATATAGTGCTTATTTGATGCTATCAAAGATCACCCACTTGACTTCTACTTGTTCTCAAGTAGACTCTTGCTTTTAACTTATAAAAACATCTCCCAAACAATAAGTAAAGAAAGTAAATTTAAAAAAATTACTCCATCAATAAGTACGCACAACCTAGCACCTCACGAAATAGGAAATGAAAACACTAAAATCACTAAACTAATCTATGTGGTAACATTTAGTGAATCGCTCAATTGCAGAGTCGTGGTGAGTATTCTATTATAAGCTTGGCAAGGATACACATTTCCACCACTAGAGTCTGAGAACAATAACCGATATATAAGGCAAATGGGTTTAAATGTGAAAGGCTTAATGGCTGAATCATTCTTATAAAGTAATCTTCACCCATAACAATGCTAAAAAAAGCGACAAAACCACATGTGATTGCTTAAATCCTTAAAGCGACAAACCTACAAGCAACTGCTCAAATCCTTAAGGCAATAAAACCACATGTGATTGCTCAAATACTTTACTAGAGCAAGCTAAGGGTTAGGATTAAGTAATAATGATATTAAGAATGATCAAGGGTAGGATAAGGCATAGAAAACATTTATAAATGGGTTAAGAATAAAAAAACACAAAATAAATAGATGAAGTCCAAAACAAACCCAATGTTACTAGCTACTAGCTACTACCTTACCACAAACCCAAAAAGTCTCTTATCATAAACTAACTCACTCTTAAATGACACACGAATTAGACTCAAAGACTTGTCGATCGTCATCATCGACATACTAAAAAAACACACCTAGTTGGTCAAACCGATTAACAAACTCCCATAAATCCCAAAATGATACAACAATAGTGGTAAATTACGACCACTTATACACTAAAAGAAGATAATAAGTGGTTTATATTGCGAACACTTTAACTAATAATAAACGTTGGTTTAGACGTACCAACTAATTATCATAATAATATAGTCGGTTAAGCATAGACGAACGACTATCTCACAATCCTCTCCTTTTTTTTAACATAAAATAAATAAATAAATCTGGAAAATCAAACAATGGTACAAGACATAACCATTTCACCAATAGTAATCCATCTGCATTAGAACTCAAAACGCATAGAAACTTGAATGTCATAACAATAGTGAAAGTAGTGAAAGAAAAAAGACTTAAAATACATACTTTCACATTTCCATTGCATTGTTCAATTTCCCCGATCAATATCTCTCTAGAAAAGAATCAAACGAATAACTCACACGAACATAGGAAATACAGGAAATACACCTAGTAACTAGCAACCAACCCAGGATATAATATACACGGTAGGCTAAGTTTTAAGTGTGCAACGAAACATAAACATATAATGGGGTTAACAAACTGATGCGGTGGATGCAAACCCTCGCAAGTAGTTTTACAATCCTCCTAGGCAGTGTACCTAATCATTGTAGTGTAATATAGGTAAGACTCGGGGGATTGATCGTTCTCTAAGGGAATAGTGTCGTTAAGTCAAAATATATGTCGAGATAAGTCTAAAGGCGAGGGATGATTCTTTATGTATTTTTTTTAATAAAAAGAAAGTTAAAATCTCGGGGTTTGGAGAGTGGGAGGTTTTGCTACTAGCTAACTAAACCAAATCTAATAATAAAACTAATTAAACTAAATAAAAAGAAAAGTAAATTTGTAACTCTTATGAAAGGGAAAGCGTGTTCACTTAGATGTCCTTACTCCCTAGTTATCTCCAACTGATTTTTCGAATTGTCACATCCTTATTTTAATTGAAGCGTTGTATTCCTTAATACTGGTAGTGGGGAGGTGCCGAAGTCCCCAACTCTATGAACATTAGTCTCCCCTAAATCCCTTAAAGTCTATTAAGCTTTCTAAGATCTACAAGCCACAATTCACACCATAAATACAACGAGAAAAACCAATAATGCACTCAATGATTGCGTTTAGTAAGACGTTCAAGCTAACACATATAAGAAAATAGCCAATTTTCCTACTCCTAATGTAAGGCAATCAATTAAACAAGAGGCGACAAATCAATATTCAATAACTAGGTTTCATTAGATCTAACCAAACACTAATTAACTTAAGCTATCATTTTAAAGTGAAGATAAGAGAAACAAGTAATCAAACAACACATAGACATATTGAATGATTAAAAAGATAACTTATCTTCAATGAAACATGAGTTTTGGGGGCTGTGACACCCTTACAAAAGCTGAGAAAATCGTTCCCTAAGTGATACTCCAAGATGTTACATGAATTATTCTGTCAGTGTCACCTTATAGGTTGTGACGCTGTCAGCTCGCCGCCATTAGGGTTTCGCCTTGTGCAAGTCACCGTTGTGACGGCGTTGCTTATGATCTTTAACGCCGTCATGAATGTCTTGACGCCGTCCCTTGGTAAATGATATGGGCCGTCTCTTGTTAACTTTGTACGTGACTTTGGTCTTCAAAATACACCTGAAGCTCTAAGGTTGTATGTAATCATAATCTTTCTGAGGCGTTACTTGATAATTTTCCACCAAAAATCCATCTTCAGTTGCAAGTGACGGCGTTACTTGGTAAAGCATGACGCCATCAGACTCCCTTATCTAACAAAATTTGAGACTTGGTCGTTTTATTCATCTTGTCGTCCAAATAAGCCCAAAACGTGTCGATTTCCAGATTTTGTCCCAAGTACCTAAAATGCAAAAAAAAAAATTATTTAAGGCAGTATTTGATCAAATTAATACGATTTTCGGACTAAATAACCCCTTAAAAAGGTACCAAATAAATCAATATCACAAACGAACATATAGGCTCAACAGGTTATTCTAGGGGTATCTTACTCTAAAAATAAGTGTAACAAAAGGTTTTATACAAGTGGTTAACTAACAAGTGTAGTTAGTTAATAAAATAAACAGATGTAAATGACATGGGTCATTTAGGTGAATCCTAATAATTTGCTTCATAACTACCGCCTTTTACACCAGGTTTTCCTAACGCTCGTCGTTATGGTCTCAAACAGATATACCAAGCCAAGTTCTAAAGTCTACTACAAGCTATCGGCACACTCATATTTTTGTGGAATGTGTGTAAAATGGAGGAAATAGAAAGGCTAAAATCCTCACAATTGGAAATAAGGGTAATGTGTGTAGGTTATGCGATTAGTGATCTACGAAAAACATGTCATTTGTTATTAAATTTAAGTATAAATTAGGTATTTTTCACAAACAAATGAAAAGTAAAATTCTAATTCTATCTACCTCCCACGATTTGAGTTGTACAATGTCCCCATTGAAACAAATATCTATTAAAATATAATAAGGATAGAATTCGAAATGGAATACTCCCCTGATTTTGCTCAGTATGATTGTCCATGGTAAAAATGTGAGCAAGAAAATGTGTTAAAGTTGTCCTGGCGGTTTGAATACCAGCATGGCTATGCAGTACGTAGAATGTCAGAATATATCTACACCGTCATTCTTGTGACTTGAAAACCTGTAAACACACAAAAGAACAAACAAAATACTACTTGCGTAGAGTGAAGAAATTAGATTTTAAAACGAAAGACTTGTCTAGAACTAGAGGTGAATACGTCGTGTCGATGAGATTGGATACGATGTATTCATCAAGATGGGGTAAAATAAAAACCTGAATAATTTAGTACAGATTGAGATGTTAGTACACCGTATCATGAGATTGAATACGCTGTATTAATTGTCTGGAAGCAAATAATAAATACGGGTCAGGATTCGAATACGATGTATCCCAAAAACATGGAATATATTGTATCGAAAATCAGACAGATAGTTTTTAAACAAAAATCCTGAAACGAAAGAAATAAACAAACGTCCAACCCCAGGAGTGGAATACGCCGTATACAAGATGTCGGTACACTGTATCAACTAACTGGACAGAATATCAACTAAATTAAAAGAAAAGAAAACTTTGGGTTGTCTCTCTGGAAGCACCTTTTTTTCTCGAAAAGTAAAATATGTTTGGGTTACTGACTCCCCAATACGCTCTATACAACTAGAGTATACGCCATATCTAGCTAAGATACAATACGCAATATCTCAATTTATCAAAATATGTATACTGTAATCAAAACCAATACACCATATGCAAGAATATGAATACGCCGTATCAAGTGCAAGTAATAGTTTTTATAAAAAAATTAAAATTAAAGAAAATGAAAATAAATAAAAATAAACTAATCTGAGCCTCAGTCAATGAATACTTCGTATGCAATATTTAGCATACGTTGTTTCCAGTTAATTGGACAATTAGTCTTATTCAAAGTAGTGAATACGTCGTATGCACAACCTGAGACAAACACAATTAACTAAGAAAATAAAAGACATAATATAAAATTTATTAAAATCACAAATAAACCTAATAAAAATACAAAAATCCACTAAACTAACTTAAGATAAAGCTATTCCTCGGCAGCGGCACTAGAAACTTGATGTGTTCTTTTACATTTAGTTTTAAATTTATAATTACTGACTTTCCTATTAGACTAACACTAACGAGCGGTGTACCTGGTCAATCCTAGCTAGCATGGTAAGTACGGACCGTTCGAAAGGAGTACATAAACATAATAACTAACCTAGTGAATTTCCTACAAATTTAGAGTTGGTTTTGATTTTGAGATTGATTGAACTACTAAAAACAATAAAAGTAAATTAAACTACGCTAAACTATGGTTGTGATCAAATTAAGGAGAGAGTGCTAGCCATATTAATCCTTCTACATTTTCATCGATCTGTTTATAAGTGCAATGACCTAATGATTTATATTAGTGATGTCAGGAACATACAGACAATATTTTCCTAGCAATATTATACTAAGTCGAGTGGTCACCGTTACCTAGTTCTATGACACCAACCTATATCCCTGAAGCAATTTGTCGGTCTTATCAGTTACAGTCATGCATAAAGTGGTGTCAACTAATCTGTACGATTTGTTTATGATATCCTAAGGTCATTGTAATACCTACTCTTCTTACTCGGTCACTTTATTGACTTATGCTAACTTACATGTTCTAGTCATTTTTTCTCTAACCTCTGGGGCCTAATCTACGAGACCTATAGATGAGGAACTGCTGAAGCCAGGTCAAGGAACCTTCCATAGTGATACATATTACCTACATAGGTAAAGAACTACAATATGATAATCTAGACAATAGACATAGAACGATAAACATAATAAACGAGCATATTATTTGAACAGAAAACATATAAACTATCTAATATAAAATGCTTTAAGTCTTCATAAACAGAATCATATCAATGTAGCAATCATAACATGGCTAACACATAATGGTGTTAGCCTATAATCTCAGTAGAAAGTATGAAAATAAATAAAAACGATTCGCTAAAAAATAACATGATGAAATCGACAATCCAACCAAACGAATATGCTTCGTGTGATGATATGGGACCTTCTCCTCTTGAACTCTTGGCTTTGGAACTGATCTCTTGGTATTACTTAGCTTCCAAATTCGTCTGGTTGTGGTGGGATGGTGTGAAAATACGAAGCTAGGTCTCGAATTTATAGTTTTCTCATCTGATGTGCCAAGATGTGATACGCCATATACCTTATTCCACTTATCTTGGGTAGGGTACAAGAATAGAATATTCTAGTTTATTCGTATGCCTTCTTTAAATACGGCGTATTGCCATAATGTGATACGCCATATACCTTTAAATCATTGATAAACTTGTACTGGGGATAAGATATTTAATACAGTGTATGACCAAAGTTTCATACGCCATATTCCTTCTTCAGTTGACTTAGGCTTTGATTGCAAGGGCTCAGATATGACATATTGCCCGAGTTAAATACACTGTATGTCCTCAAAATAATGATTCTTTGTAAATCCTTCTAAGTGTTAGATACGGCGTATCTCCAGAGTATGGATACATCATAATCTTGCTGGACTTGCACAAATTCTTCAAATTAGCTCCAAGTTCGATCATTTTTTTTTTTCATTTTTCCTTTTTTTTTCTTTTGCCATTTCCAATATTGCTCCATAAATACTGAAACTCATAAACTTAAGCAATTAATTAACAATTCTTATATAAAAGCATAACAAATGAGCAATATACATGGGATAAATGATTTATGAATATAATAGTTATTTAATGCTATTACGGATAAACTCATGTATTTTAAAAAGCCCTTCTAACTCATGATCTGGCTAACCTGTTGCATCTAAGTTTTCAATAGAGTAAACAAAAGCAGTGGTGAAACTTATCAATTTATCATTTTTAAATACCACCTTGTCATCCCTACCCTTTACTTTTTAAATACTTCTAGTTTAGCATGCAGAGTTAACAAAAATGGTCTTCCCAGAATAAGAGTACTATTAGTCCCTTCATGTATATCTAAACTAACAAAATCGACAGGGAAAACAAATTTATCTAATTTACCAAAACATTCTCTACTATTTCGTTGGGACGTTTTACTAGTTTATCAACCAATTCAATATTTAAGCGAGCAGGAGCAAGTTTACCTGAACCTAATTGGGTAAAAGTCGAGTAAGGTATTACACTAACACTCGCTCCAAATTCAGCTAAAGCTTTATGATTGATTTAAAAACCAACTAATTATATCATTTAAAGTCCAAGGAAACGCTCAACGGATAAGTAAAACCCGGGTCGTGGTCCGTGTGAAGGTGAATGGAATCGTGGTCAACGATTCGTGAAATCGTGTTGTGAAAATGTGAAAAGTGAATATTTTTGAGTTTTACAATTAATAATATGAAAATACAATCAAAAACAAGTAATCATGTAAAACGTATAAGCATGTAAAGCATAAATGTCAAAAACGTAACGTAAACTAAAAATAACGTCTATGTTACAAATTAAAACGTAAATTTTAAGCTAGACTAAACCTACGGGCTCAAATGAAATTTTTAAAACTTTAAAATGATAAAAGAAAATTTTAGGAAAAAGAAAAATATTATTTTAACTTTTTATTTATTTAATATGAATTAAAAACTATTTTTGTATATTTATTTAATAAAAGAAAATCAAACTAATTATAAAAAAAAATTTATTCTACAAATTTATTTTCTAAAAATCTTAATAAACTGAAAATGAAATTTAAAAATAAAATCAGAAACTATTTTTGTCTTTTTATGATTTATTTTGAAATAAAAAATGATTTAATATTCTAAAATTTATTTAAAAATAAAACGAAATAGTAAATGAATGAGAAAATTAATGAAATTTTTACAGAAAATCTAAAATGTTATTTGAAATCTAGGAAAAATAAGAAAAATAGAAAATTAAGCAGAAAAGTGCTTATTGGCTTATAACAGCTTATTGCAAGTGCTTATTTATAAGCACTTGCAACAAAACTTGATGAAACTGTTACAAAATGTTCAAAGTACACAATTATGCTTAAACAAACTGAAATCAGATCAAGAAATGCACAGAGAATACTCTAATGAAACAATAAGCAGTTTATCAATAAACTCAATATTAAGCAAATTAGCTGTAGAATAAGCTAGAAACTCAGAAACCATGAAAAACACTTATTCCAACTCAAAACTACACAGATCACACAAACTAGATCAAATAATGAACCACAGAACTCAAATGCAAGTCTAAGAAATCCAAGAACAACAGTGACTAAATCTCTAACTAGCAGGCTCTAATAAGCTGACCAAATAAGCTCTAATCTGGAATTATAATGGGGCAAAAGCAAGTTCACACTACTGGCTACAAATAGAAACAAAAATCTCACAATAAACTCTAAGAATGAAGCAGATGAAAGCTTATGAAAATGGATCATAAGTCCAAAGTTCACTGGTTCAGGGCAGAAACTAGTCCAACCATGTAACTTTGAGCACAATTTTATTCAACTAATTGGATTCCAAATGATTTTTTTCTTTTTGAACTTGATAAACCTGCTATCAGTGATCACAAAACATCTATTCAAAACTATTTTCAACTTTTATTTAAACCTAAAGATTATCTGTAAATTTGCTAAAAAATCTGTTAACAAAATATTTTTGACTTTTTAAGTTTTTATGCAAACTTTGACTAATTTGAATTACAGATGATCAAAACTGAACAGAGATTCAAGTAAAAGCTAACATGAAAGAGGATTATGTTGTTATTTCTACTAATGCAGCTATGACTATGACTATGCAAACAATTCACTTAACAGTCAAATAATAATGGGAGTTAGCAAGTATTTTTGACTTTTTACTATTATACCTACTGATTTTTATGTCTAACAATCCTACTTGTACTTAAGTTGAACTGTCTAAGTAAGTTTTACCTCACAAAAACTTCTAAAACTCAGCAAACTAACCCTATCCAAACACTCCTTTAGACAATTTTTAAGAACTTTTATGAAGCAATTCTGAGTTTTAAACCACAAACCAACAAACTAATCTCACACACTGATCCAATACACTGAGTTAAGCTAAAATCATAGTCTATAATCAACATATATCACTGAATCACAGATATGCACTATTCTCACAGATTAACATGATCAGACAATGAATAATGCTCAAACTATCAATATTGAAACTAAGATTAACCAAATGAACTCAAATATGATCAACGTTAACTAATGTAACAGTAAACTAACAAGTTTCACAGATCTACACTAAAATCTCATAAGATGTAATTTGAGAACTTGAAAATTTGAATGAAGAACTTACAAAATCATTCCCCTCAGCTCAAATAGAGGGGATTCACTATGCTAGCCTATCTTTAGATAGGCCAAAGGCTTCCAAATCTCCCTTTGACATATCAAATACCCACTGGATCATCATCTACAATACTCAGTTGACTTTTCTGTTGACTTTGGTGAGAAATGGGAATTGTAACTGTTTAATTCTACAAATAAGCTCACTAAAAGCTAATAAGCTAGGATGAGCTTCTAAACAAATGAAATAGCTTGTTGCAAGCTGATTTTACAGATTTGAAACATATTTTTTTTATTTTTTATTTATTTTTTTGATTTTTTTATATTTTTATAGTTTTGATGAAGTAGCTATTATTTAATGAAATGTAGACTTTTAAAAGCTTATGAAAGCTTCTGAGAAGCTTAAAGATAGCAGTGCTTGAAGAGAAATTTAAGAACAATTAAGGCTAAATGAAAATGAAAACTGAAATTTTATTAAGCAAACTAATTTGGAATTACACTGAGTTCATTATTTCTAAATCGAGATTACAATTTAACAGAGCTTCGCTACACTACTAACTACATACAAAATGAGAAGAAATGATCACTATTTATAGCCGTGAGGAGAGCTTGGGGTCATGGATTGCCAAGCTGGCAATCCGTGTGAATGTGTGTTTCTTTGGAGATCATCTGAGCCCTTCAATCAATCCCATCACATTATAACCCATGGATCATGATATGTGACGTGTTGTGCCCAATCAACTTCTGCCACGTGTAACAATGTGTGCTTCCTTTGGCTCTGACATTCCCTGACAATACCCTGACCTTCTAGAAGCTGAGCAATTGTACGGAATTGCCCTTAATTGCCGTAATTTTAAAGGTCGGGTAAATTAGGGTTCTTGGTTGCCTGGGTAAAACTGATTTGGGGGGCGGGAGTTATAAAAGGGTAATATTTTATTACCTTTGACTATTTGACCTAAGGAAGGGAGTGGGCCGGGTTGTGGTTATTGTGGAATGGGCTTGTGTTGTTTGTTTTGAAGTGGGCCTGTGGGTTTAGGATTTTTATAAGGGAAATGGACCAGCTTATAAATTAATATGTTTAGGATTTAGGATTTAAGAATTTCACAAGGACCAAGAGTGTAGTTTGTGAAAATGCAAGGGCTGTTTCTGCCAATCTTCAACAATGTAATCGAAGGGCTTTTCTTGCCAATCTTGAATAGATGAAGGGCTCTTGTTGACTTTCTTCCAAATATATCTTTAAAGGACTTGTTTTGCCAACTCTGAAACTATAAGGGCTTTTCTTGCAATTTCTTCAAACTTTCACTTCAACGACTAATCTTATAATTTCTGAAACTCTAAGGTCTTCCTTTGGAATTTTGGGCTCGGATTTTGACTTTTGGATTCCAAGCTTTGACTTTCTGAATCGTTCCACTCTCATGCTCGTTTTTGCCGGTTTTTGTGTGATTTTTGTCCACTTTTGATAAATCCGTACCTGCACAGTCACAAACACAAAAACACATATTCTTTGGCATTTGTTAGCATAATTAGTCTATTTGGGTCGGTTTTTGGCAATGAAAAGGTATGTGAATTAACACATACCAAAATCTCCCAGATTAAGGTATTGTCGTGTCCTCAAGCAATGTGATCAAATCACGCTTTTGAGATAAATAATTTCAAAACCTCTTTCTAGTAACTTTGAAAAGTAGCAAGAACGTTCAAAAGAGATTTCAAATTCATTTATTCCCTAAAACACCCCGTTAGCCCATTTTATTCCATATACTACTTTATACTAATATTTTTGTATTTTTTACACTTTATTCATATGACGGTATGTTAACTTTCATTATTTTGCAATAACGTTTAGGTTCATCGAGTAGAAACACAATTCATGGAAAAGTGACCATACGGATAAAATTCGTCATCCTTGATTTTTCACAAGTCCCCAAACTAAGCTTATGAACGAGATCACAGCCTACTTAGAAATTAGATGCCAATACTACTCATAAAAGTTACTTGTGAAATAACCTCTTGCTCCCATATCTTAGTGTATCTAGAATTTTTTTAAATTAAGTTGAGAAATGAATTGCTTCATATTTTTTCGTTCCAATAGTTTTTAATCCGATAAAGATACCAAGAATTAAGACGCTAAGTAGTTATTCATCTTCTCTCAAAAACCATTGCCCGAAAAATGAGGTCCACATCAAGGATTTTTGATACATATACTCTCTTATTCACATACAACGAAGACTTTGGAATCATACATCATAATAGACATAAGTTGGGGAGTACTACACGTGCACCTCATGTGCCCGATCTAGGATCATTCACATGCACCTCACGTGCCACCAACTTGTCTAACACTTAAGCACATATCCATACATCTCATTAATAAACTTTATTAATTCTTTTTCACTTTTTTTTTACTTTTCTTTTCTTCACTTTTTTCATTTTTTGAACTTTTTACTTTTTTGAACTTTTTTCCAAGGAACTTTAACGGGTAGTTCCGAAACCTCATACATATAACACAATACAACACTTGACTTGTATCCTTGATGTGTACCCAATTTTTAAAGCAAAGATTCTTTTAAGAAGATAAAGAGCTAAATTTCGTCAAAACCGAAATATCTTTAATTATTTATACACAAGATATGGGGTGAAACAATCTGATGGGAGCAAAATGCCAAAAATACCTTTCATGAGCTCTAACTACTCCACGTATGGCATCTAACTTCTAAATAAACTCTATCATTTCTCGCTCTTCGCATTTTTAACAAATCTCAGATAATGAGATCCGCGAATACTTAGCCGATAATCAGCCACGCAATATATAAAGTCAAATACGGAAACTTGCAAATTCTAATAAAAGAATTCGCGTTTTCTAGCTCCTGATGTAAAAAACTAGCGAAAGCTTTTAAGCTGCGCATGTATAAAGTCAAGTACGAGAACTTTGCCGATTCTTAAGAAAGAATTCGCGTTTTATAGCTCCTTGTGTACAAGACTAGCACAAGCTTATATGATTATCATTGGTTAAGGGAACAAGCTAGGGTTCAACACACCCGGTCAAGTCAAAATTTTATTCCTACTCTCGCCAGCTGGAAAGTCAACACGGTGTCAAAACACATATTATATTTTTGCACACTTTTTCAACTTTTTCACATTTTTTTTAAACTTTTTTTCACAACTTTTTTGTCATTTTTTTTTTCATCAAAAATTTTCAACTTTTGTCTTTTTTTAGGAAAAACAGGGTTGCGAGAGTAAACGACTAAATTGAAAGTGCAAAGTCAAATCGAATCGAAGATTCACCCCCCCCCCAGACTAAAGATAAACATTGTCCTCAATGTTTCAAAGGTAAGGGTAATCCTAACAAAAATCTAGGGCCGTTTATTAATTATGCCAAAGATAACGTTTGTCGATAAGATTTTTGGATATCGGATTTCCATAAGCAACGAAGAATGATACTCGAGTGGAGAAGAGAAACAACGAGCACGAGAGTCATCATAATTCGGGACAATCCTGGACATTCACAAACAACCACGAAAAACACAAGAGTGGAAGAGGTCGCCCCTCCTAACGTTATTTATTAGAAAATAGAAAAGAGGATAGAAATGATAAACATGGGTTGCCTCCCAAGAAGCGCTTTGTTTTTGTTAACCGAGTCACGTTGCTTGACTCGATCCCCGAATTCAATCATCCTTGGGGAAAGTTTGGAGATCCGAGACAACCATGGGTGGTATATCCCCTCCGAAGTAATGCTTGATTCTATGACCGTTCACCTTAAAATTAGGACCATCGGGTTGAGATAACTCGACGGTACCATAAGGGAACACATGGGTAATAGTGAACGGTCCAGACCAACGGGTTTTGAGCTTGCCCGAGAAAATTTTTAATCGAGAATTATAAAGAAGGACTCGGTCTCCTACATTGAAATCACGATTCTTAATCTTAGCATCATGAATCCTCTTGGTTTTCTCTTTGTAGATTAAAGAATTCTCATAAGCTTGATCACGCAATTCAACCAATTCATTCAATTGTATTTTACGATGATCACCCGCGGTCTTAACATCAAAATTAGCATGTTTCAAAGCCCAATAGGCTTTATGCTCTAACTCGATGGGTAAATGACAAGCTTTTCCGTACACCAACTTATATGGAGTACACCCGATGGGTGTTTTTAAGCGGTACGGAAAGCTCATAATGCATCATCTAGCTTATTGGCCCAAGAGGCACGATTACCATCTACGGTCCTTTCTAATATCCTCTTAAGTCCACGATTGGACACCTCAACTTGACCGCTCGTTTGCGGATGATACGCGGTAATAAGACGATGAGTAACTCCATACTTAGACATGACTTTAGCAAATTGATCATTACAAAAATGAGTACCACGATCACTTATGATAGCACGAGGTGCACCAAATCAGGAAAACAAACTTTTCAAGAACTTAACCACTACTCGGGCGTCATTTGTGGGGAGCGCTTTCACTTCAACCCATTTAGACAAGTAATCGACCGCCACGAGTATGTACTTATTCCCTCTCGAAGATGGGAATGGTCCCATAAAATCAATACCCCATACGTCAAAGATTTCACAAACTTGAATAATGTTTTGAGGCATCTCATCACATTGTGAAATTTTTCCTTGACGCTGGCACGATGGCATGCCATAAAGATCTCATCGGCTTCCTTGCCGTGAACACATCTCCGAATCACTTGATCCGCACATACTCTAAACAAATAGGGGTCGTCCCAATAATAATGCTTAACGTCCTTAAATAATTTCTTTTTCTGTTGGGACGACATCCCTTTTCTTATGAAATTCCCCGCATGGTAATTCGCAAAGTCGGCGTACCATGGGGCACTATTATTACTATGTGATACACTGTAATACCTAAAATTTTAAAATGCGTAAAATGACCAAAATACCCTCAACTTAAAATTTTTCTATAATACTTATATATAACCAAGTAAGTTACAGAAACTTTATAATTCACAACTTATGAACTTTTTATAACTTAAGCATGAATAAACTTTACATTACCATTGGTTCCTAAGTCCATGTCACACGTTTAAAGTACATAAAGGGTTCGAAATTTATTTTAATTTGGTATAAGACACAAGAATAGATAAACATAAATATGTTGGAAGATATTGAGTTAGATTTGGACTCTCCTTGGGCCTTGAATGTTCGACCGACCCACTGTCCTCGCCTCTCCATATATTCGGCCTATTGATTCCCAAAATTCACTTTACGGTTCACAAACTCTAAACCCTAAGTTTTATAAAGAAACGATCGGTGTATTTTTCTGCTTCCTAATCGCTTTGCTTCAAGGCTTCCAAGGAGTTGTGGTGTTAGTTCTTGCTTCTATTTGATCCATACAAGTTTCGGTATCACTTATTTATCTTGCTTTTGTTTTCTTTGAATTATTACTGCATCGAAACCTAATCAATATATAATATATATATATATACACACACGTACGCATGATATTAAAAAGAACAAATACATAAAATCACGCACCTAAAATTTTAGTCGAGCTTTATAGAAAAGTGTAAAGGTTGTGTTTTGATTTTTGTTGTGTCGAACTAAAAAGAAAACGTAAAGGGTTTGAGTTTGGTATGCATGTCGAACAATAAGTAAAATATGAAGACGATTTTGCTTTTGATCTGTGTCACGTGAAAACATAAAATGTAAAAAGAGTGCGTTTGTGTAAGTATTAAAAAAAAGGGCTTTGCATGTTTTCCTCTTTAAACTTATATAAAATTCGGTTCATTAAACAAGCCAGGACCACACGTACATCTTTTATAAAACTGGTTGTGTTGTTCATTCCATTGACTGGTCAAATCTAGGCTAAAACACCTCTCATGTAATCGATATAGGTGGCCTACTTTGTAACTTGGGATTTTGTAAATAGAATAGGTTTAATGAATAAAAAAAAAGCCCTATATGGAATCGACTATCAATCTGGTAAAGGTGTATTGTTTTGTTCTCTTGAACTCGATTAAGTAGGTATAAAGTCTTTCGAAAGTTGCATGAAAAAGGGTAAGTTTGCTTGTATAAAAAAAAAGGTGCNAAGGCGCGTTTTTTTTTTAAATAAACATAAAGGGTTACGTTTGGTTTGTTGTGGGTCAAGGTAACAAAGAAAAGAAAAACGTATAACTAGGGTGCATTTGATTTAATTCACGACAAGATGAAAAAAAAATAATAATAATAAAATAAAAATATAGTGGTGTATTTGCTTAAGAATAACGAAGTCGGTTTATAAAATCTTGAGTCGTCGTGGTATAAATGTTAATATCGTTGGTAAGTTAATATATTATATAAAATTTTAATGACGGGGTCCAAAATTATTACCTTAATATTAAATTATTAAAATAAAGTTTAAAATAATTTTATTTGACTTTTAATATTTAATAACCTTAAAGTATTAAAATACTAATTCGGAAAAGTTACTTAAAAAGGAAAGATAACTATAAATCAGTAATTTATGTAAAATGAATTGTTCGTAATATTGGGTTTATTATTCCTTTAGGTTCTGCAAGGCAGGAGTGATCTTTGATTCTGTGTTTGCTTAGTTGTCCGTTTGCTTTTAAAATAAGGTACAGATATTCTTAACTGATTTATGATCTGCTCTGGATAAGATATGAGGTTATGAATTTTGGTTAGAAAGATTTGTCTGTCTGTTGAAATCTGTTGGAAAGGATGTTCCGAATTACGACTACTTTGGTAACTGAAAGTTCGTGTTTGTTTTATCCTTTGAAATTCTGCAATCCGATTCATTTCAATCTGCTCTGCCTATTCAATTTTCGCGGACGAAAATTTTTTTTTAGAGGGGAAGAAGTTGTAATACCTAAAATTTTAAAATGCGTAAAATGACCAAAATACCCTCAACTTAAAATTTTTCTATAATACTTATATATTACCAAGTAAGTTATAGAAACTTTATAATTCACAACTTATGAACTTTTTATAACTTAAGCATGAATAAACTTTACATTACCATTGGTTCCTAAGTCCATGTCACACGTTTAAAGTACATAAAGGGTTCGAAATTTATTTTAATTTGGTACAAGACACAAGAATAGATAAACATAAATATGTTGGAAGATATTGAGTTGGATTTGGACTCTCCTTGGGCCTTGAATGTTCGACCGACCCACTGTCCTCGCCTCTCCATATATTCAGCCTATTGATACCCAAAATTCACTTTACGGTTCACAAACTCTAAACCCTAAGTTTTATAAAGAAACGATCGGTGTATTTTTCTACTTCCTATTCGCTTTGCTTCAAGGCTTCCAAGGAGTTGTGGTGTTAGTTCTTGCTTCTATTTGATCCATACAAGTTTCGGTATCACTTATTTATCTTGCTTTTGTTTTCTTTGAATTATATTACGCATGCACGAAACTTTAATCTTTATATAAATCGTTCTAGTATATATATATGTATGTGAACGTATCATGAATTTATAAATCATTATCGAGCTAAATATTAAACTAAAAGTTGTGTTTGGGTTCCTTGGCATGTCGAACCGTATAAAAATCAATAAAGGACTTGTTTCTGATTTCGTATCGTGTGAACAATAAATAAATATAGATTATGCGTATGTGTTGTTGGTGTCTCGACAGAAAACAAAAAGAAAAAGGAATGCATGCATGAAACCTTAAAACTATATATATGAATTGAATAAATTATGCATATGTATATGTATGATGTTTAAAAGGTGTAAACACATAAAATCTTAACCATACAAACCCAGTCGGTCCATATTTGTATATTGTTATTCGAACAAGATATATATATATGATTTTGGAACTAAAACTATAATAACGAGCTTATAATAAAATAAGGAAGGAGATTTGTGTTGATTTTGCATGTCGAACTACATATTAAACAATAAGGGTTTTTGCTTTTGATCTGTGTCACGTGACAACAAAAAAAAAA
>LBNU01026790.1:9973-21018 GCA_014162995.1 Artemisia annua | reverse complement strand
TAAGGTACAGATATTCTGACCTTTTCAGTAAAGGTTTCTCATGATCTCTTTTCAAATGCTATCTTTCATTCTGTTTAGGGTTCCCTATGCCATTGCTATGAAACCCTTATATTGTCTGAACCTTTTCTGTGATGAACCTTTGTTATCTGAACTTTCTGATTTGGACCTTATGATATGAACCCTCTGATATATATTCTGATCTGATTATTATGATGACCTATGATCTGTGTCATTTTTATGACATTCTGTTTGACCTATTCTAGTTTGACACCCGAGCCAAATTTATTTCACTAGGCATGGGGGTTCCATGTCCGTGTCAGTGATGCACATCTGACATGACTCTAGGGCAGTAGAGTGATGTTCTGCCACGTCCCTTTGATTGGTCTGCATGTGAATGGGTAGGGGCGTATGGATGCATCCTAGATCTGTTATCTGTTATCTGTTATCTGGTGATTGATGCTGCGTGCATGCACGTCCTTCACAACTCTGGTAGGTCTCCCCTACATATGTTGCCTTATGTGTGATTATGGTTATGATATATTATCTGTTTCTGGGCTCGTGGTAGATGACTATCCTTTACCTTTATCTTTATTTCTGTTCTCAGTTACTTTGATTATATATTTCAGTTATTTCCGTTACACCATATTCTATATTCTTTTCTGTTTCGTATTACTTTGTTGTTATATCTGTTCACTGAGCTTTTGAAGCTCAGCCGCATTTCCTTTCTTCCGCGGCATGTATCTAAGCTAGGAGCTGGGGTTTGCTTATGGGATTGAGTGAAGAGTTGACTTACCTTAGATCATCTTAGCTTGGATTTTGATATTATGTTTAAGACTTAGTTTATTTCCGTTTATATTCTGTTGGAGATTTCTATTTTGGAACTGATGTAACTTAAAGTCATGTTGACTTTCCCTCTTTTGTTTATTTATGATAAGACTTCCGTTTGTTTATGCTTTTGTATACTCTGATATG
This sequence comes from Artemisia annua, assembly GCA_014162995.1. Classification (NCBI taxonomy): domain Eukaryota; kingdom Viridiplantae; phylum Streptophyta; class Magnoliopsida; order Asterales; family Asteraceae; genus Artemisia; species Artemisia annua. The sequence goes on along the minus strand of LBNU01026790.1, from coordinate 20,046 downwards.
ACACCATTGTTGTGACACTTTTACCCTTGTCGGGTTGGGGTGTTACATACACTCCCAAGTGTCTCGAGAGGAAATGACTCATTAATATCCTTTTTCTCGAGAACACTTTGATGGGGATTTTCGATTCTAGACAAATGGTCGGCGGCTAGGTTCTCCGCTCCTTTCTTGTCCCGAATTTCAACATTAAATTCTTGAAGAAGGAGAACCCATCGCATTAATCTAGGTTTAGCATCTTGTTTATTCATTAGGTATTTCAAGGCCGAGTGATCCGTATACACTATGCACTTTTTCAAAAGAAGGTAAGGTCGAAACTTTTCAAAGGCATATATAACGGCTAACATCTCTTTCTCAGTAGTCGTGTAATGAGATTGAGCGTCATTCATTGTTTTACTTGCATAGTGTATCGGCTGAAAGTACTTATTCTTTCGTTGCCCCAAGACCGCCCCGATAGCATAATCGCTAGCATCGCACATAAGCTCAAAAGGCAAATCCCAATCGGGGGCAACTAAGATAGGAGCCTCCGTTAACTTCTTCTTAAGAATATTAAATGCATCGATGCACTCATTTGAGAAGATAAACGGAGCATCCTTTTCAAGAAGGTGGGTCAAAGGTCGGGCTATCTAGAAAAATCTTGAATGAATCATCTATAAAAGCCGGCATGACCGAGGAAACTTCGAATTCCGTTGACGGTCGTGGGATGAGGTAATTTTGCGATCACATCGACTTTAGCTCTATCAACCTCAATCCCGGCCTTAGAAATCTTATGGCCAAGGACTATACCCTCTTTAACTATAAAGTGACATTTCTCCCAATTAAGAACCAAATTAGTTTCTTCACATCGTTGGAGCATTTTCTCCAAATGGGAAAGACAAGACGTAAAAGAATCACCATATACCGAAAAATCATCCATAAAGACCTCCATTGTTTTCTTGATCAAATCGTGAAATATGGCCATCATGCACCTTTGGAACGTGCCCGGAGCATTACATAAGCCAAAAGGCATACGTCGATAAGCAAACGTTCCATAAGGGCAAGTAAAAGTGGTCTTTTCTTGATCCTGGGGATCAATCGGAATTTGAAAGTAGCCAGAAAAACCATCAAGAAAACAATAGAACTCATTCCCCGCTATACGTTCGAGCATTTGATCCATAAAAGGAAGCGGGAAATGGTCTTTACGAGTCGCATCATTAAGTTTATGGTAGTCGATACACACTCTCCATCCGGTGACGAGACGTGTGGGAATTAACTCATTATCATCGTTCTTCACAACGGTAATACCACCTTTCTTCGGAACACAATGAACCGGGCTAACCCATGGGCTATCGGAAATGGGGTAAATCTTCCCAGCGTCGAGTAATTTGATAACTTCTTTTTTAATGACTTCATGAATTTTTGGGTTAACCCGTCGTTGTTGTTGGACGGAAGGTTTGAAATTATCTTCGAGCAAAATCTTATGAGTGCAAAAACGAAGGTCTATGCCCTTGATGTCGGAAATTTGCCTTGCGATGGCACTTTTATGATTCTTAAGCACATATAAAAGACGGTTCTTCTCCTCATTTTGAAGGGATTTAGAAATGATAACGGGAAATTTGTTGGTTCCTTCTAAGAAAGTGTACTCAAGATGAGGAGGTAACTCCTTGAGCTCGGGCTCGAGAGGTTTTTCGTTAGACGGCTCAACTTCATTAACTTCTTTGACTTCTTCAACATGAATATCCTTTGGAGGGAGAGGCGAAAACAGATCTTCATTCAAAAGTTGTTCAAGCAAAAGAATGTCCCCCTCCGGATCATAATAAGAATCATCAACATCCGGTGTGTCGATAGCAAGAAAAGCATTGACATCTTCCAAATTGAAATCACTTCCCTCAAATGGAGTGAGGGAAGGGGAAGAGTCGGAAACAATAGGTTGAGAAGAAGGAGTGGAATTGCCACTCGAGGCATCATGAGAAAAACCGAGAAGTTCTTGAGAATACTCCTCCGAAACTACATCAATAACATCAACACGGTTTACGGTCATACAATCATCGGTGGAGGAGTATCTCGTTGTTTGGTCCAAATTAAACGTGACGGCTTCGTTACCATTTCGCAAAGTAATCTCCTCATCGTAAACATCAATCAAAGCACAGCCCGTCCTTAGGAAACCTCTCCCGAGATTGAGAGGAACCCTTGGATCGGGATCAAAATCGACAATCACAAAATCGGTGGGAAAATGAAACTTTCCAACATTTACAATGACATCCTCGGCGATTCCAATGGGATGAGACATAGATCGATCGGCGAGCTCGAGGGTCATGCAAGTGGGAGTAGGATCGGGAAGAGACAATTTCTTCCACATCGATTTAGGCATAAGGTTAATGCTAGCACCAAAATCGGCTAGGGCGAAGCATTGAACCATCCCCGAAAAATTACATGGAATTAAGAACTTGCCGGGATCTCCAAGCTTTTCGGGAAGCTTCTTAAGAAGAAACACGAAACAATTTTTATTCAAAGGTGTTTTTGTCATTTCAAACAATTGTTCTTTATTATTTAACAAGTTTTTGATCATTGACGCAAATTTTGGCATCAAAACAACGGCATCCGCGAGACTTAAATCAAAGCGAAGATCTTGAAAGATTTTATAGAATTTTTCCTTTTGATGGTTTGTTGTCTCACGGTGCTTTTGATCATTTAAACGCGAAGGATAAGGAAGTTTAGTTTTAACGGGTTCTTCTTGTTCAAAAATGACTTTTTCCTTTCCTTTAGACACATTTTCTTTTTCTTTAGACGTTTGGACAACCGGAGGTTGGATGTTTTCGGTCCTCCCGTTATTAGTAGGAAGTTCCGTATCCGTTGTCGCCTCGGTTTCACGGTCGACTACCTTCGGAGGAAGAGAAGAAGAGGTAGTCGGAGCCGTAGGTCCATCATATGAAACACCACTTCGTGTTGTGATCGCCTTAACATCGCCCCTCGGGTTAGCGATCGTGTTGCTTGGAAGAGACGTAGTACCCAAACCCGAGGGTCGATCATTTAAAGACTTCTTAATATCAAGGATCTCCTTAACCAATATCTCTTGAGTTTTCATTATTTGTTTAAGAATCTCATGCGAGGGCGACGTATTTTGAATAAGATTTTGATTTTGGTTATTGAAATTTTGCCCTCGGTTATTTTGATGAAAACCTTGATTATGATTTTGAAAATTTCCATGATTAACATTCCCATGATTAGCATTATTTTGAAAATTCCCTTGAGTCGGGCCTTGGTTATGATTCCCTTGGTTTTGAAAACCCCGATTTTGATTTTGAAAACCATGATTTGTTCGATTTTGGTTTGATTGACTTGATTGTTTCGATTTTGCACAACTGGATTTTGCGGTTGGTTATTAAAGCCGGTTGGTGGTCCAAGATAATTGTTGGAACGGTAGCTAAGGAGATTTAGATCTCCTTGGGGTTGGTAACCGTTACTACCCATATTTGTAGTATACACGCTCTCGTGAGCAAAGGCACCGGTTGCCGGACACTCATAGTACGGATGTGGACCACCACACGTTTCACAACTTTGATTCACTACATTGACGGTTTGAGAAGGTTTTTCTTTATCTTTGACGAGTAGACTAATTTGTTTTGTAAGAATTGTAAGAACATTCATCACTTCGTCATTAGCTTTGCTATTAGTACTTGAAACTTGGGTTTTGCATCTTGAAGTCCTAACTCAAGCTTTATTTTCAATTATTGTGAGAGCATCTTAAGTATTTCGAGTTAACAAGTTTCCACCCGCAGCAAAATTGAGTGAATCTTGATCATCATGACACAACCCATTATAGAAAGTATCAATCTGGTGCAAGGGTGAGAAACCAAGATTAGAACATTTTTCAAACAACTCCTTAAATCTATCCCAAGCTTTGCTGAATGATTCATCAAAAGCTTGTTGGAAACGAAAGATTTGAGTGCGGAGATTAGAAGTTTTAGAAGGAGGATAGAAATGATTCACGAACTTGGAAGCTAAATCTCCCCAAGTTTGAATCGAGTTCGGTGGTTCCTTTTCCAGCCATGTCCGGGCTGCCCCCTTAAGGGAAAAAGGAAACAATTTCAACTTAACAACATCATACGGAACTTGATTAATCTTGATTGTTTCAACAATGTCAGTGAAGTTCCTTATATGCACATAAGGATCTTCGTGCTCAAAACCGTGAAATGAGATACTCGTGATGATATTGAGTAACCCGTGATTAATCTCAAATTGATTTGCTTGGATATCGGGTATCACGATGGCCCTCCTCACGCCATTGAATGGTGATTGGAGTTGTTCCTCCATCGGACGCAAATCATAAAACGGTTGAGGTCCCACCGGAGGGATATCGTTTTGTTGAGCACCACCCATCGGCGGGGGTCCCATATCTTGACTATTATTATTCATTTCCTCAACGGTTGAGAAATGAACACGATTCGCGTTAATATCGTCAAAATTATTCAAACTTGAAAAATCAACCCGATGATTATGTCGAATAATCCGTTCGGGATCCGAAAGTGGTGAAAGAAGATGGTTCGATGAAGAACGAGTGTTCATACACCAAAAAGAAATCAAAAGTGAAAAAGAAAAATAAAATTAGAAAAGAAAATATTTTTTTTGGTTTTTATATATAAGAAAACTTTAAAATCACAATATTTTTGTCTTTTTCTTTTGTTTTGTTATTTTTGTGATCGATTCGTCACCCGAAATCGTTTCCTTCAAATCTACGCACAACGAGGGTGTCGGTTGTAGAATTAAAGTAATCCAAAAACGACTAATTTCATGATCTCTTTTTGCGTTCGAAGTTATTTGGTTTACAACACTCTGAAGAGGTATAGTGAGGATGATTTATTATATTTTTGGTATTTTGCAAACACTTTAGGAAAAGTTTTTAATATTTTTGATTTTTACTTTTTATAAAAGAAAATATATACAAAGAAGGTTTTTCAAAACAACGATTTTTCAAAAACGAAAACCAAAATTCACTTCTACCTTCCCCGGCAGCGGCGCCAAAAATTGATTGATTTAAAAACCAACTAATTATATCATTTATAGTCCAAGGAAATGCTTAACGGATAAGCAAAACCTGGGTCGTGGTCCGTGTGAAGGTGAATGGAATCGTGGTCAACGATTCGTGAAATCGTGTTGTGAAAATGTGAAAAGTGAATATTTTTGAGTTTTACAATTAATAATATGAAAATACAATAAAAAACAAGCAATCATTTAAAACGTATAAGCACGTAAAGCATAAATGTCAAAAACGTAACGTAAACTAAAAATAACGTCTATGTTACAAATTAAAATGTAAATTTTAAGCTAGACTAAACCTACAGGCTCAAATGAAATTTTTAAAACTTTAAAATGATAAAAGTAAATTTTAGGAAAAAGAAAAATATTATTTTAACTTTTTATTTATTTAATATGAATTAAAAACTATTTTTGTATTTTTATTTAAAAAAAGAAAATCAAAATAATTATAAAAAGAAAATTTATTCTACAAATTTATTTTCTAAAAATCTTAATAAACTGAAAATGAAATTTAAAAATAAAATCAGAAACTATTTTTGTCTTTTTATGATTTATTTTGAAATTAAAAATGATTTAATAATCTAAAAACTATTTAAAAATAAAAAGAAATAGTAAATGAATGAGAAAATTAATGAAATTTTTACAGAAAATCTAAAATATTATTCGAAATCTAGGAAAAATAAGAAAAATAAAAAATTAAGCAGAAAAGTGCTTATTGGCTTATAACAGCTTATTGCAAGTGCTTATTTATAAGCACTTGCAACAAAACTTGGTGAAACTGTTACAAAATGTTCAAAGTACCCAATTATGCTTAAACAAACTGAATTCAGATCAAGAAATGCACAGAGAATACTCTAATGAAACAATAAGCAGTTTATCAATAAACTCAATATTAAGCAAATTAGCTGTAGAATAAGCTAGAAACTCAGAAACCATGAAAAACACTAATTCCAACTCAAAACTACACAGATCACACAAACTAGCTCAAATAATGAACAACAGAACTTAAATGCAAGTCTAAGAAATCCAAGAACAACAGTGACTAAATCTCTAACTAGCAGACTCTAATAAGCTGACTAAATAAGCTCTAATCTGGAATTATAGTGGGGCAAAAGCAAGTTCACGCTACTGGCTACAAATAGAAACAAAAATCTCACAATAAACTCTAAGAATGAAGCAGATGAAAGGTTATGAAAATGGATCATAAGTCCAAAGTTCACTGGTTCAGGGCAGAAACTAGTCCAACCATGTAACTTTGAGCACAATTTTATTCAACTAATTGGATTCCAAATGATTTTTTTTCTTTTTGAACTTGATAAACCAGCTACCAGTGATCACAAAACATCTATTCAAAACTATTTTCAACTTTTATTTAATCCTAAAGATTATCTGTAAATTTGCTAAAAAATCTGTTAACAAAATATTTTTGACTTTTTAAGTTTTTATGCAAACTTTGACTAATTTGAATTACAGATGATCAAAACTGAACAGAGATTCAAGTAAAAGCTAACATGAAAGAGGATTATGCTGTTATTTCTACTAATGCAGCTATGACTAAGATTATGCAAACAATTCACTTAACAGTCAACTAATAATGGGAGTTAGCAAGTATTTTTGACTTTTTACTATTATATCTATTGATTTTTATGTCTAACAATCCTACTTGTACTTAAGTTGAACTGTCTAAGTAAGTTTTACCTCATAGAAACTGCTAAAACTCAGCAAACTAACCTTATCCAAACACTCCTTTAGACAATTTTTAAGAACTTTTATGAAGCAATTCTGAGTTTTAAACCACAAACCAACAAACTAAGCTCACACACTGATCCAATACACTGAGTTAAGTTAAAATCATAGTCTATAATCAACATATATCACTGAATCACAAATATGCACTATTCTCACAGATTAACATGATCAGACAATGAATAATGCTCAAACTATCAATATTGAAACTAAGATTAACCAAATGAACTCAAATATGATCAACACTATCTAATGTAACAGTAAATTAACAAGTTTCACAGATCTACACTAAAATCTCATGAGATGCAATTTGAGAACTTGAAAATTTGAATGAAGAACTTACAAAATCATTCCCCTCAGCTCAAATAGAGGGGATTCACTATGCTAGCCTATCTTTAGATAGGCTTGATGCGTTATTTTCATACTGTTTTACATTTATAAATTTCGAATTATAAGGATTAACACATACTAACGGGCAGTGTACCCGGTCATGTGTAGTATGCCTTTAGATAAATCCGAGTGTCGTCCCAAGAGCTGTTGGTCTAGCAAACTAAGGTAAATACTAAAAAGGGTATTAGTGAATAGAGTAAATAGTAACAAAGACATAAAACAAACAAAAGAGAATAAAGATACTAAAGATAAAGATAGGTTATTAAGATATTAAGGTAGAGCCTAATTCATATATAAGTGTTCTATGTAGTGGGTGCAAGTCGACAAGAGTCAGTTGGTCATATCATCAGCCCTATCTTGCATCTTATCCTATTCTCGTCTATTGTAAAGCCAAGAGTTCATCAGCTAAGATACAAGAGTCATTAAGTGCCATGTTTAATAGACTTGTTCTAGTGGAACCCGGCATGGTCAGAAATTAGATTCCCTTTAGCTTCTTAAATACATCCAGTTGGTAGGTGGTCCTAGGGTTAATTCGCACATGTATGGTAAGGGAAGGCATCTATGGTTAGCACTTGACCCTTACCAAGTCACATCCTTAGCGGCTTGCTTCCTAGGGTTAATTCCACAAGCCTCTAAGGAACAACCAACGCTAAACATATTACCGAAACGAAAGAATAACGAACAAGCTAAGATAACGTCTACAAAGATAAATATGAATAAATAACTAAAACCAAATCTTAATAAAGAGAATTCATAGAATTGTGAAATAAAATAGAATTCGAACATGTGTTACAGTAGGTAGTTCCTAGTCTAATTGCACACCATCTCTCTAGCCTTCGTGGTCTTCATTCTTCTTCTGGGTCGTTCTCCCCAAACCCTAGTGCAGGTTTGAGGGGGAGGAAGTTGACAAATTGTGGACGAAATCCCCTTGGTATTTATAGGGCTCGTCTTAGCTACGGCGTAGTCGTATGGTAGGACTACGGCGTAATCCTTGTATTAATCACTACGCTGTAACTCCATCACTTGTTACCGGCGTAATCTTCATAAAATCTCACTTACGCTGTAGTCCAATTACTAACTGTTGGGGTATAAATGTTGAAGTACTGCTGGACATCAAAGTACTGCTTAAGTATATAAGTCAAAGTACTGCTCAATATCAAAGTGTTGCTCGTTGAATAAAGTCAAAGTACTGCTCAAGATTAAAAGACTGGCGACATGCAAAGATTAGATTAGGAATATTATGTAAATTCTAGAGTATACTAAAGTTAGAGCTAGTTTACTTGTCGTTCAAGTATTGTAAACCGACTAGGGTTTTCCTTGTGCCTATAAAAGGATCCCTAGGTCAACATTAGAGATATACGATTTTAGAGAAAAGCTAAAGTTCGATATTAGAGATATTAGGGTTGTTTGTGAGTCTGTATTCGATAAGCAGATTCAAGGTGTTAATATAATCGTTGAAGTTTGTTATTCTTCTTAGCTTTGTTAAGTAAATTCCGCATACTTAAACAGAGTAATTCAGTGTTTCATTGTTAGTAGTTTAGGATTTATCCAAGACTGCTAAGCCCTTAACAAGCTATATAAAATAGTTTGGTCAGAGTATAACGATCCAACAAGTGGTATCAGAGCTTGTGTGGAAACTTTGATTAAGAAGAAACCCTAAACCAAACCGATTTTCTAAACCAACCCTACAAGATGTCGACACCTGAACCTACACCAATGCCATCAATCACCACTGTCCGAATTCCTATAGTCAAGAAGGGTGAATATGATCTATGGAGCATGAAGTTGAGGCAGTATATTGCTATCACTGACTCTGCGCTCTGGGATATCATTGTCAATGGCAATCAAGTTCTTGAAGAACCTGTAGAAGTTGAGGGACAACTCAAACCACCTCAGCCACAACTATCTGCTACTGTGAAAAGAAATCAAAACAAAGCTCTCAACATACTGTTGTCTGCTATACCTGATGGTCACCTGCTAAAGTTTCACAATGCTAAGGATGCAAAACAATTATGGGCTGCTATCAAGACAAGATTTGGAGGTAATGATGCTTCCAAGAAGATGCACAGAAGTTTGTTGAAGCAGCAGTTTGAAACCTTTACTGTTGGAGAAAGAGAAGGGCTTGATGCTGCTTATGAGAGATTTCAAAATCTTCTCAGCATGCTAGAGATACATGGTGTAGATGTATCTACTGAAGATGCAAACTTGAAGTTCCTAAAGAGTCTACCATCTATCTGGCATGTCATTGCTACTATGATCAGAGGTCAACCTGATTTGGCTACTATGGACTTTGATGATCTCTACAATAACTTGAAGGTGTATGAGCATGAGATGAATGGTAAATCTGGTTCAACCTCACACAATATTGCTTTTGTGTCATCTGCAAAAACAAGCAGTACTTCCACTAAAAGTACTGCTTACCCTGTACAAAGTACTGTTGGTGATGTTTACACAACTATGTCCACTACCACTTCACCACCCTCAAACAACATCAATTGTGATGATGTTGTATGCTCATTCTTTGCTCAGCAAGCCACTTTACCTGTTACATATGAAGAAGATCTGTTGTAGATTGAAGAAGATGATCTTGAAGAAATTGACATCAGATGGCAAGTTGCTATGATTACTGCTAGGATCAAGAAGTTCATGAAGAAAACAGGAAGAGGCATTGATTTCAAAGCCAAACATGGTATAGCATTTGATAAGTCTAAGATTGAATGCTTTAATTGTCAAAGGACTGGACACTTTGCAAGGGAATGCAAGTTTGCTAAGTATCAAGCAAACAGGATGATCGAGAAACCCAAGGTTGAAATCAAGGAAGTTCCTGAACCAAAACCAAAAGCATTAGTGGCTCAAGAAAATTTATCAGAGGTTGACTGGAGTGCTGAATTTGATGATGAACCAGTCACTTTGTCTATGGTTGCAAT